>JABXJD010000250.1:282500-312500 GCA_013375575.1 Percina caprodes | reverse complement strand
TTGGGTGTTTTATTTCCCCCACAAAAACCTTTGATGTTTTTTACAGTGTGTTCAGGGGACAGGCAGCTAGCAGATAGTGAGGAGATGTTTTTTACAGTGTGTTCAGGGGACAGGCAGCTAGCAGATAGTGAGGAGATGTTTTTTACAGTGTGTTCAGGGGACAGGCAGCTAGCAGATAGTGAGGAGATGTTTTTTACAGTGTGTTCAGGGGACAGGCAGCTAGCAGATAGTGAGATGTTTTTTACAGTGTGTTCAGGGGACAGGCAGCTAGCAGATAGTGAGATGTTTTTTACAGTGTGTTCAGGGGACAGGCAGCTAGCAGATAGTGAGGAGATGTTTTTTACAGTGTGGTCAGGGGACAGGCAGCTAGCAGATAGTGCGGAGATGTTTTTTACAGTGTGTTCAGGGGACAGGCAGCTAGCAGATAGTGAGATGTTTTTTACAGTGTGTTCAGGGGACAGGCAGCTAGCAGATAGTGAGGAGATGTTTTTTACAGTGTGTTCAGGGGACAGGTAGCTAGCAGATAGTGAGATGTTTTTTACAGTGTGTTCAGGGGACAGGCAGCTAGCAGATAGTGAGATCATCACTAGTAGGAACCAGTGGGCCACAGTTTTGTCCCATTGACCTATTTTTGGTTTCATTCGGCCATCACTAGCCTCCACTAGAAATGTAGGGCGTGACTGCAGCTTGAACAAACGACTTATGGTGTTTTTTAAGGGTAGCGTAAGTCTCTTAATTTCCTCCGGTTCAGCCACATGAAGTCTGTCTGCAGAGTTTCTTCTCCTGGCTGCACTGATGCCAGAAACCATAATTTTGATTTATTTCAGAGAGAGCGGCAGCGGGAAAGAGATAGAGACGCCACTGTGGAGCGATTGCGTTCAGCTCCATCTGTTTGTTATGCATTAGCTGAGCAAAATTGAGTTCTTCAAGCAATCTGTAGAAAAGAAACGGCCTCGGGTGGTTCCAGTGCAGAGAAGGAAAAGACAACACTCGGTTTCATTAACACGTTTTCATCTTCTTACAGTGTAGGAACGCTTCGTCGTTGACGTCTGTGCCAGAAACACTTGAATAACCTGCAGATGTTTCCTGAGGGGTCTCCGTTGGTCTGAGATTGACATTTCATTCAGCAGCGTAATACGCATTTACACTCTCACAGGTTGGCCTTTACATTTCGTTGCACAGAGCGGGGGGGGAATTTGCTCCACTTGATTCTCTTCTTTTGTGTTTGACTCCATTTGTCACCTGAAAAGTTTCAGGTACAATTCAGGAAATTTCTTCATTTAAAAAAATCATCCATTAAGCCAAAACTGTGGCTTGGCGAGGTGTAGTAGTCTTTTCTTCTTTGTCTGCTATAACCGCTACAAGACCACGAAAAAAGAGCTATCAAAGTCAAAGTATAGAAGACAAGGGACTGGGAGAGTCTGAAAAACAAGCTGCAATTCTGCACTGTCGGCATTGGAGAAATCAACCCTGTCTACCTGAAGTAGCTGAAACAGCAGCTTGAGTTACATGAATGGATTACATTTACATTAAGAGCGTATAATGTAGAGCCCGACCAATAAAGCAATTTTAAGGCATATGCCGATACAAATATTTGGTTATTTCAAAATCTGATATATCAGCCGATATATATTTAAATACAAAAATCCAGAAATGCGTAAGAAAACAAACAGGTTTCCCTAACATTAGTTATTTGTAGTTATATATGAGTTAAAATAATATGATAATTTGTTTTATTGTCACAACAGAACATCAAAATATATTAAAGTTCTGATAAAGGACGATACATGAACTCTGCTTCCCCTCTTGAAAGCTCTATGTTATATGTCTATAAGTTGAGATATGCGAATCGTTTCGTTTTCTCCTTCTTCTCCTTTCCTGGTGAAAGTCTTGTGTTTTCTCCTTAACTTCTCCAGGACATGAACACCTGTTTCCTGGTGAAAGTCTTGTGTTTTCTCCTTAACTTCTCCAGGACATGAACACCTGTTTCCTGGTGAAAGTCTTGTGTTTTCTCCTTAACTTCTCCAGGACATGAACACCTGTTTCCTGGTGAAAGTCTTGTGTTTTCTCCTTAACTTCTCCAGGACATGAACACCTGTTTCCTGGTGAAAGTCTTGTGTTTTCTCCTTAACTTCTCCAGGACATGAACACCTGTTTCCTGGTGAAAGTCTTGTGTTTTCACCTTAACTTCTCCAAGACATGAACACCTGTTTCATGGTGAAAGTCTTGTGTTTTCACCTTAACTTCTCCAAGACATGAACACCTGTTTCATGGTGAAAGTCTTGTGTTTTCTCCTTAACTTCTCCAGGACATGAACACCTGTTTCCTGGTGAAAGTCTTGTGTTTTCTCCTTAACTTCTCCAGGACATGAACACCTGTTTCCTGGTGAAAGTCTTGTGTTTTCTCCTTAACTTCTCCAGGACATGAACACCTGTTTCCTGGTGAAAGTCTTATGTTTTCTCCTTAACTTCTCCAGGACATGAACACCTGTTTCCTGGTGAAAGTCTTGTGTTTTCATCTTAACTTCTCCAAGACATGAACACCTGTTTCATGGTGAAAGTCTTGTGTTTTCTCCTTAACTTCTCCAGGACATGAACACCTGTTTCCTGGGTGAAAGTCTTGTGTTTTCTCCTTAACTTCTCCAGGACATGAACACCTGTTTCCTGGGTGAAAGTCTTGTGTTTTCTCCTTAACTTCTCCAGGACATGAACACCTGTTTCCTGGTGAAAGTCTTGTGTTTTCTCCTTAACTTCTCCAGGATATGAACACCTGTTTCCTGGGTGAAAGTCTTGTGTTTTCTCCTTAACTTCTCCAGGACATGAACACCTGTTTCCTGGTGAAAGTCTTATGTTTTCTCCTTAACTTCTCCAGGACATGAACACCTGTTTCCTGGTGAAAGTTTTGTGTTTTCACCTTAACTTCTCCAGGACATGAACACCTGTTTCCTGGTGAAAGTCTTGTGTTTTCTCCTTAACTTCTCCAGGACATGAACACCTGTTTCCTGGGTGAAAGTCTTGTGTTTTCTCCTTAACTTCTCCAGGACATGAACACCTGTTTCCTGGGTGAAAGTCTTGTGTTTTCTCCTTAACTTCTCCAGGACATGAACACCTGTTTCCTGGGTGAAAGTCTTGTGTTTTCTCCTTAACTTCTCCAGGACATGAACACCTGTTTCCTGGTGAAAGTCTTGTGTTTTCTCCTTAACTTCTCCAGGACATGAACACCTGTTTCCTGGTGAAAGTCTTATGTTTTCTCCTTAACTTCTCCAGGACATGAACACCTGTTTCCTGGTGAAAGTCTTGTGTTTTCACCTTAACTTCTCCAAGACATGAACACCTGTTTCATGGTGAAAGTCTTGTGTTTTCACCTTAACTTCTCCAGGATATGAACACCTGTTTCCTGGGTGAAAGTCTTGTGTTTTCTCCTTAACTTCTCCAGGACATGAACACCTGTTTCCTGGTGAAAGTCTTGTGTTTTCTCCTTAACTTCTCCAGGACATGAACACCTGTTTCCTGGTGAAAGTCTTGTGTTTTCTCCTTAACTTCTCCAGGATATGAACACCTGTTTCCTGGGTGAAAGTCTTGTGTTTTCTCCTTAACTTCTCCAGGACATGAACACCTGTTTCCTGGTGAAAGTCTTGTGTTTTCTCCTTAACTTCTCCAGGACATGAACACCTGTTTCCTGGTGAAAGTCTTGTGTTTTCTCCTTAACTTCTCCAGGACATGAACACCTGTTTCCTGGTGAAAGTCTTGTGTTTCCTTCTTAACTTCTCCAGGACATGAACACCGGTTACCTGGGTGAAAGTCTTGTGTTTTCTCCTTAACAGGGGCATGAACTCTCCTCACCCTCTTGAAATCCCTACATTTTAGGAGCCAAACAACCCCCGACCTCCTCCCCACGAGGATCCTCACTCTGTTACACAGCAGCAGTCGATGTGCTGCTGACAGCGATGAATACGTGGCGTACATACGAATCCTGCCTCAGCGTTCGTTCCCTACCGTAGATAAGCCGCTGCATTTACCAGACTTCACTCAGCTCCCTCGGGAGACACTAAAGGCTTTCCACAGCTCGTTTCACATAATTACACCGCAGTACTCCACAGCACCTGGAAACACACGGTGATGTGGAAAATCAGTGGAGTTAGGAGTCTGCCTCTGAGGGCTTATATATATGACTTATTGTTTTTATTACAGCTGTGTGAGGACTTATAAATATTGTTTTTATTACAGCTGTGTGAGGACTTATAAATATGACTTATTGTTTTTATTACAGCTGTGTGAGGACTTATAGATATTGTTTCTATTACAGCTGTGTGAGGACTTATAGATATGACTTATTGTTTCTATTACAGCTGTGTGAGGACTTATAGATATTGTTTCTATTACAGCTGTGTGAGGACTTATAGATATGACTTATTGTTTCTATCACAGCTGTGTGAGGACTTATAGATATGACTTATTGTTTCTATCACAGCTGTGTGCGTGTGTTGTTTTTTCGGTCTTGTGCAGAGAATAACGAATCGACTGAACTCAAGTTGACGTCATGTCCATATATACTGAAGTACCAGACATTCTCAGAGTATTACTCTCCATAACTCACCATGGTATTTCACAGCCGTTATGGATTTGTCTCACACTGATTGGAAAGTTTTAATGACTTTATCAAAGCTTCCCCAACAGGAGGAGGGATTAAATGAACAGATGAACAGAACAGTTTCAACCACTGATTGATGATGAACTCGTTTACTGCGGGTTTATTTCTGGCATCGACACAAAGGCAGCAGGTGGACATGTTTAATTTGTATGCATCCTCCATATTTGATTCATTTTGAAGCATTTATCATACACTGAACAAAATTAGCAACACTTTTGTTTTTACTCCCATTTTCCATGAGCTGAACTCAAATATGTAAGACTTCTATCTACACTAAAGGATTATTTCTCTCAAATAGGGTTCACTAATCTGTCTCAATCTGTGTAAGTGTGGCCAGGTTGGTTCAGTGGTAGAGCAGGCGCACATGTACTGTTTCCCAACGTTTCCCAATGTTTCTCAACGTTTCCCAAAGTTTCGTCACGTTTCGTCACATTTCGTCACGTTTCTCAATGTTTCCCAACGTTTCTCAACGTTTCCCAACGTTTCTCAACCGTTCGTCACATTTCGTCACGTTTCCCAACGTTTCGTCACATTTTGTCACGTTTCCCAACGTTTGATCACGTTTCGTCACGTTTCCTAACATTTCGTCACGTTTCCTAACATTTCGTCACGTTTCCTAACATTTCGTCACGTTTCCCAACGTTTCGTTTCGTCAAGTTTCCCAACGTTTCGTCAAGTTTCCCAACGTTTCGTCAAGTTTCCCAACGTTTCGTCAAGTTTCCCAACGTTTCGTCAAGTTTCCCAACGTTTCGTCACGTTTCCCAACGTTTTGGCACGTTTCATGACGCTTCGTCACATTTTGTCACGTTTTTTCGTCACCTCCTAGGCACTGCCAAGTGTTCTTGAGCAAGGTACTGTACCCCCTGTGTGTGGTGATTACTAACAAAAACAGAATGTAAATTGTAATTTCTCCACAGGGGAAATCAATAAATAGTACATATGACAGGGTGGAATATAACATACACAACACAGCTCCGTAAAGTAAAAAAACAAAACAACTCGCCTTTTACTTCTATGTACAGGTTTATAATGGCCAAAGACCTCCGGTCTATTCCAAGTACGGCAGGTCTTGAGGGATCTAATCGCTTTGCTTGTCACTCGGTTTTTCGAATTTTGGAATTTATGGTCAATAAACCTCATTTATAGGAAATTATACCTAATTCTTGAGTTAAAAAGCATAATTTATGACTAATATTAAAGGAAGGATAATCACAGAATGGCATATGTCAACATCATATAATGTCAAAATTAGGTAGTTAACCCTTGTGATGTCCTCGGGTCAAATTTGACCGGTTTACAAAAACTTTCTATGTCAGAAAAGAACATTGAAAAAAGTGACAAATGTTTAAAAAAAAATACAACAAATCAGGAAAAAAATCAACAAAACATTATTTTTTTCAAATGCTGAAAAAGTGACGAAAGAAATCGGAAAAAGTGACAAAAAAACAAAAAAACTCGCCTTTTACTTCTATATAATGCAGGTTTATAATGGCCAAAGACCTCCGGTCTATTCCAAGTACGGCAGCTCTTGGCTTCCATTCAAAACATCAAAATAAGTTTGTGTTTAAAAAAAAAAATGAAAATCTGTATTAATTTTTGGAACTGCTCAGAAACCTTGTCCCCAGACCTGTAAAATCTTGCCAATGCAGACTGAAAGAAGCGCTCAGTGTGTGGGATCTAATCGCTTTGCTTGTCACTCGGTTTTTCGAGCTGCAAGAACGAGAGTGTTTTCTTTCCAAAAAAGACAGATCCAGCTTTTGAAAGAAGTGACACCGTCTGTGAGGCAGAGCAGCGCTGACACTGCGGCAGAGGAAGAGGAAGACTAATGAAGCTGTGAGACGAGCTCACATCTGCACTCACACAACAGGAACTATTAAAAACATTGAATGCTGTTTCTTTAAAGGAGCAATGAGCAATCTTAGATCTTTACTGACCTTTACGCTCTTTAATCAGCGGGAAAACAGTCCCATAAGCTGTTTCTTCAAGCAGCAATTACACCTCATATTTACGTTTTTATAGTGAAGAAGAATCTAGCAGTCATTGTAGTTATGAAAGGAGCCAAGCAGGAAGTAACGTGACGATCACTGACTGTATAATATTAATGGATAATGCACCCGGTTCGGAGAAGTGCTGAAAATGTGCCTTAAAGCTGCATTATATCTGATCTCCAGCAGGGGGGGACTCCTTAAAGCTGCATTATATCTGATCTCCAGCAGGGGGGGACTCCTTAAAGCTGCATTATATCTGATCTCCAGCAGGGGGACTCCTTAAAGCTGCATTATATCTGATCTCCAGCAGGGGGACTCCTTAAAGCTGCATTATATCTGATCTCCAGCAGGGGGACTCCTTAAAGCTGCATTATATCTGATCTCCAGCAGGGGGACTCCTTAAAGCTGCATTATATCTGATCTCCAGCAGGGGGACTCCTTAAAGCTGCATTATATCTGATCTCCAGCAGGGGGACTCCTTAAAGCTGCATTATATCTGATCTCCAGCAGGGGGGGACTCCTTAAAGCTGCATTATATCTGATCTCCAGCAGGGGGACTCCTTAAAGCTGCATTATATCTGATCTCCAGCAGGGGGGGACTCCTTAAAGCTGCATTATATCTGATCTCCTGCAGGGGGGACTCCTTAAAGCTGCATTATATATGATCTCCAGCAGGGGGGGACTCCTTAAAGCTGTATTATATCTGATCTCCAGCAGAGGGGGATTCCTTAAAGTTGCATTATATCTGATCTCCAGCAGGGGGGCTCCTTAAAGCTGCATTATATCTGATCTCCAGCAGAGGGGGACTCCTTAAAGCTGCATTATATCTGATCTCCAGCAGAGGGGACTCCTTAAAGCTGCATTATATCTGATCTCCAGCAGGGGGACTCCTTAAAGCTGCATTATATCTGATCTCCAGCAGGGGGACTCCTTAAAGCTGCATTATATCTGATCTCCAGCAGAGGGGGATTCCTTAAAGTTGCATTATATCTGATCTCCAGCAGGGGGGGACTCCTTAAAGCTGCATTATATCTGATCTCCAGCAGGGGGACTCCTTAAAGCTGCATTATATCTGATCTCCAGCAGAGGGGGACTCCTTAAAGCTGCATTATATCTGATCTCCAGCAGAGGGGGACTCCTTAAAGCTGCATTATATCTGATCTCCAGCAGGGGGACTCCTTAAAGCTGCATTATATCTGATCTCCAGCAGGGGGACTCCTTAAAGCTGCATTATATCTGATCTCCAGCAGAGGGGACTCCTTAAAGCTGCATTATATCTGATCTCCAGCAGGGGGACTCCTTAAAGCTGCATTATATCTGATCTCCAGCAGGGGGGGACTCCTTAAAGCTGCATTATATCTGATCTCCAGCAGAGGGGGACTCCTTAAAGTTGCATTATATCTGATCTCCAGCGGGGGACTCACAAACAACAACGACTCCTAAAACAATGAGACTCCACAAAAACGGCCACATAAGTTGATCGCTCAACCAGCAATTCCAACTTCTATTCCCGTTATTGTGGCCGTGCCCCCTAGAGGCTGTAGTTATTATGACAGGAGCAAAGCAGGAAGTAATTTGACGATGTATAAGAGCACCGAGTTCTTTATTTGGCGTAAGGAGGCAGGTTGGGGGTGGGGGATGAGTCAAACAAATACAGGACTTTCACCCAGTAGACCGGGATTCCTTTACCGTCTAAAAATAAAAGTAAATGGTGAATTTGTCATTTATTGTCAAACATGTTGCAATAACTCACAGAGCCGTACATCCTCCTCATTACAATGACAGCCATATAAACCCCCACATGGCCCTTTATTGCTGCAGAACAGTAAAAATGTCACCTACCACCCCTTTTACAAAATATCCAGTGAAATAATGACTCTCAGATAGCAGTTATGTTGAGCAAAAAGGCATAAATAGCCTTCTGATTGACGCCCAGTGGGATGATAAGCTTCCTGCAGGCCCTCAGGCGAGGCCACCCGGCAGCCTGCACTCATTACCGCCTTGCTCAGGTTGACTTGTTGATTCAACCATGCATCGTCCTCCCAAGTCAAAACTGAAAACCACTTTTTCGAACATTTCTGTCTCTTTTGGCAATTGTTTCTATATTTTTGGCACTTTTTTGAAGTAAC
This sequence comes from Percina caprodes, assembly GCA_013375575.1. Taxonomy (NCBI): domain Eukaryota; kingdom Metazoa; phylum Chordata; class Actinopteri; order Perciformes; family Percidae; genus Percina; species Percina caprodes. Next base: position 303,733 of record JABXJD010000250.1, on the reverse strand, counting down.
GCTTCTCTTCACTACCATGTATAAACACCACTAACTCAAACTCATTACTAGATGTACAGTTATTTTTGGAATTCATGGTCAATAAACCTAATTTATAGGAAATGATACCTAATTCTTGAGTTAAAAAGCAGAAATTATGACTAATATTAAAGGAAGGATAATCACAGAATGGCATATGTCAACATCATATAACGTCAAAATTAGTTAGTTAAAAAGAAACCCATATTCCTAAAATAGACATTTAGACAACAGGTCAAATTTGACCCGAAGACAACACGGTTGAGCCGTTTAATTACCATCCTCCACCCAACGCGGCCAAGCCAAGAAAACAAGGCCAGAGCACAGGCTGACGCTGTCTGGCTGCACCAGGCCTGCCCCGAGCCTGCACTGAGCCTGCACCGAGCCTGCACCGAACCTGCACCAAGCCTGCACCTGCACCGGGCCTGCACCGGGCCTGCACCGAACCTGCACCAAGCCTGCACCTGCACCGGGCCTGCACCGAACCTGCACCGGGCCTGCAGTCCCACCACAGCAGACAACAAGCCCAGTTTTTTTTCTAGGTTGTGTAAAGCCGTGATTCCCAACCAGAGGTACTTGTACCCTAGGGGGTATATTTGCAGTTGCTAGGGATACAGTACGTGTCAAGCAAATATTTTAAAATATTGCAAAACAAAAAGAGCAAAAAAACTGACTTCGCAAAGCGTAGTTTTGTCACAAGTTGACAATAGACATGGTTGTAGATTGCTAACCGTCTTGCCAAAGGGTTTGGCTTATAGTTAAGCTCATAGTTGAAATAATTACGGTTGAAATAGTTATGGTTAAAACAGTTAGCTAATGGTTGAAATAATTAGCTTATGGTTGAAAAAGTTAGCTAACGGTTGAAATAATTAGGTTATGATTGAAAAAGTTAGCTAATGGTTGAAATAATTAGCTTATGGTTGAAAAAGTTAGCTAACGGTTGAAATATTTAGCTAACAGTTGAAATAGTGAGCTAACGGATGAAATAGCGAGCTAATGGTTGAAAAAGTAAGCTAACAGTTGAAATAATTAGCTTATGGTTGAAAAAGTTAGCTAACGGTTGAAATAATTAGCTTATGGTTGAAAAAGTTAGCTAACGGTTGAAATAATTAGCTTATGATTGAAAAAGTTAGCTAATGGTTGAAATAATTAGCTTATGGTTGAAAAAGTTAGCTAACGGTTGAAATAATTAGCTTATGATTGAAAAAGTTAGCTAATGGTTGAAATAATTAGCTTATGGTTGAAAAAGTTAGCTACTGGTTGAAATAATTAGCTTATGATTGAAAAAGTTAGCTAACGGTTGAAATAATTAGCTAATGGTTGAAATAGTGAGCTAATGGTTGAAAAAGTTAGCTAACGGTTGAAATAGTCAGCTGTAACTGAACAGATCGGGAACCACTGGTCCCAAGGCTCATTCAGGTCTACGTCTGAGCTTCATCAACATCTGCTGCAGCCGGAGCGCTGACACCCAGATGATAGTTTTCATAACAATTAATCAGATGGCTAGCTTGATTCTCTCGGTGCCTCCATAATGACAGAAAAAAACATGTAAATCCAACATTCCTTTATCTTTTAATATTTATTTATGTTTCAATGTTGTTTTTTCATTCATTTTTTCTTTAGCTGGAGCTACTTTCTGATGAACCATCTGCCAGCATGTGTGTCTCCAGCTGCAGACTAATGAGTGTCGTACTGTAGGTGGAAGGAAACAAGCGGCCATCTTTTCTGTCACAGCTTCACCGCCGTTGAAATCACAGTAGCAGGGCTGTAGTACTCGAGTCCGGTCTTGGACTCGAGTCCGGTCTCAAGACCGTTTTTCTATGGTCTCGGACTCGCTAGTATTTGGACTCGGACTTGTCTCGGACTCGCTAGTATTTGGACTCGGACTTGTCTCGAACTCGCTAGTATTTGGACTGGGACTTGTCTCGGTCTTGGCCACTGGTCTTGCCAAATATGGCTTCTGGTCTTTACCGAGTCCAGGTGTCTTTATTATGTTGATAATAATATTGGAGGGAAAGTGAAACCCAAAATGATTGTCTTGATGCTGTCATGCATAAGACCTTTATTCTGTCCTGGACTCTGTCTTTACTCGGACTCGACTAGTCCTGGTCTTAGACTCGACTAAGGTGGTCTTGACTACAGCCCTGCACAGTAGTCTAAGTATTACAGTTGAAATCACAGTAGTCTAAGTATTAATGTAAAAAAAATCACAATCTAGCCTCTACAATACTGTAATAAGTACAGGAAACTACTGTATCTTTACAGAAAGACAGAGACAGAACGTCAGAAAGACAGAGACAGAAAGAAAAACGGACAGAAAGACAGAGACAGAAAGAAATAAAGAATCACAGTAGTCAAAGCATTACATGAATACATAAAATACTGTAAATGGAAGTACGGTACCTTTACTGTAAAAAGAATTCACAGTAACTTGCTGCCAATTGTTGCCATAGTTACTGTAAATCTTACGTTAAATTTGTCACAGTGCCCCAAATGTCTGCATATTCCTCTGATGTGCTCGTATCACACCCCCGTGTCGTGTTTGTGTGATTACATCTCTCAGCAGAGGTGGTGCTGAGTCGAGGCCGTCGTCTAGCTGAGCGTCATCAGCGGTGCAGCAGGAAGCTCCACCTGAGTGCTCAGCCTCACAGACAGGCAGATTAAACAAGCACCCCCGCCTGCTGCACCGCAGGAGGGGTGGAGGTATGAATTATTCACACATACAAATTCACACAAACACTGAGACTGTATCGTACATGCTTCACTGGATAATGTAACAGGGCTGCATTTTATATATATATATATATAATGTATGGAAGAGATGAGCCACATGTGCATTGATAACAGCTAACAGTAAAAAGGAGAACGGATTTCATCAGCGTATACTTGTATGTGCAACACAAAGCAAGATGAAGCACAAAACCCTTTTTATTTGTTGTTATAAAGCATCTAGAGCCTTTATGTCTGTAGTGACAGGGCCTGAAATCACATAAGCCAATGACAATTGAGTGATTCCTTTGTTGTTTATCGCCACTGTTCTTTCATGTTCTTTGGATTTAAACTAGGATGGATGGATGGATGGATGGATGGATATATGGGGATAGATAGATACATGTATATGATGATAGATTGATGGATGTATAGGTAGGTAGGTAGGTAGGTAGGTAGGTAGGTAGGTAGGTAGGTAGGTAGTTAGGTAGGTAGGTAGGTAGGTAGGTAGGTAGGTAGGTATATGGGGATAGATGGATGGATAGGTTTATGGGGATAGATAGGTAGGTATATGGTATAGATAGATAGATAGATAGATAGATAGATAGATAGATAGATAGATAGATAGATAGATAGATAGATAGATAGATAGATAGATAGATAGATAGATAGATAGATGGATCAAAGGACGTCTTTAATGTATTTTCCTCTGGAAAGTTGGCGCTGTGTGCAGCACAGAGGCGGACTTACCATTAGGCAAAGGTAGGCAATTGCCTTAGGCCCCAAGCTACCAAGGGCCCCGTAAAACGTCTCATAAACTTATGGTTACGATTTGTTGTCTTACTTTTCACCAATTAATCATATCGCTAAACATTGATGCGCTAAAGTGCTATCCGATTGTTTAATTCATGATGAGAAACTCCCCCCAGTCCCTTCTACATTGGACTATTTCATTATCCTACTGCGCATCTGCGTGTGTGTTTGGAAACAAACGGCTCAGCATGCTGGAAGCTGGAGGCTGCAGACGGTTGGAAAATGAAGCGAAGCCACCGAAGTGGTTCTGAAAAAAGGAAGAAGGGAAGAAAGCAGAACGTTTTTAGCAAAACTTCCAAAGGTAACAACCTTTTTCACGACGGCTGCTGACAACACTAACATTAATGCTAACACTGATGAAGAGTAGTGTCAGCCCAGGTTGCTCTAGTGATGCTAACACTGATGAAGAGTAGTGTCAGCCCAGGTTGCTCTAGCGATGCGGGGGCTACATACAAGACAACCTTACAGGATCCTTTGAACGGAGATGGTTATGGAACTGCTGCTTTCACTGTCGATGATGATAACTATGGCAATGACGAAGATGGTGACACACATAATCCTCATCAACTAGACCCCGTGAGGAGCAGTCACCCTAATCAATGTGTTATGATTGAAGATGATCCAGCACTCTGGACAACAGCTGTCAGACAGAGAGCACGTCCTTCTCAGATAAATAAGGACTGAAAAGGGGGAGAACAAGGGTCGTGGAGGGCCCCATGCCTGTGTTAGCCTTAGGCCTCAAAATGACTAAATCCGCCCCTGGTGCAGCATCCTGACGTGGGGGGAGAGGGCGGCCGTGTTGAGGCCCCTCTGCAGAGCTTTTTACTTGATTTTAGTTCATAACTGGACTTAAATGTGTATTCTTAACAAGTTCAAGAAGGATGCTTGTGCATTTCCTGTATTTCACCTTTATGAGGCAAAAACAGGAGCAGGCTGGTAAAAGCTGTGTGACTGCGACACCGACTGGTGGCCAACAAAGTGAACTTCAGGCCCTGAGTAACTTACATACTCTATTACAAGTACTTCATGCTATCATCCAAATAGTATTTGGAGTAAATGTACCTACCACATAGTTCCTACAAAAGTATAGTAGTACATTCATTACAACCATAAATAGATGAAATAGGCCGCTCTTTGGCATGCGTGTCTGCTTTGTTTTGTTGTTCTGTTGTTTTTTCCTTTTGCCCTCTGACACTTTATTATGAAGGTGCTCAATAAACACCTTTTTAGGATGGATAATTTTCTAATAGCTTAAAAAATAATAACAATCTTGATAATATCTACTTTGAAAACGTAGCGTTGTTGATGAACTTTTAGTTTGAAGGCTTAACAGCAGAGCAACTACCAGAAGGCTTTTATTCCGAAGGTCACAACGGAAGATGACTTTGAGTTGCTATCATACACACTGTATGGTTGCTATGGGTAGCGAAGCCATGTCCCGCCTACTCTGCCTATTATTGGCGTACCGTTGCATTCTTACACTAACCCTAACCAATCTCCCTCCTCATGCCTAAATCTAACCAATCCAATCAACGGAGGTAACGAGTACTAGCCAATCAGAGGCAGAGTAGGGCGGGTCAAGCCTTCGCCATCTTAGGAAACGCTACAACTTTCAACGGAAGCCCTCGACGCTGGTGTTGATTAGCTATATAGCTAACGGTGCTAACAGCTACTCGCGTTAGATGATTTAAGAGCTACAATTACCTCAATTGTGTCGGATTTTAGGTTTCTGATCCGTAGATATCCTTCAAACTGACATAATGTTGTAACTTTCATAAACGACGAGTCTGAATTTTAATTTTATGAACATGATTTCGCTGGCAGCTAACGTTAGCTACATAGCCAGCTAGCGTCAGCTCTTGGTTGCCTGACAACAGAGCGGAAGCTAAACAAACTCGGCTCACAGCTAGCGGGCTAGCTAAGTGCTAGGTGGCTAAATGAAGCCCAGGAATTGATTCAGGCTTTCATTATTTACACATTTAGTTGTATGACTGGCAGACAGGTGATGGCGGACGACGGGAGACGGGGGGAGGAAGAGGACCGCGGTCCCGGAGCAGCGCACCAGCTCTTTGTAGTGATGGAGTGTTTGCTGGAGAAGCTGAAGGTGTTGAACTATGAAGAGGAAGTCCTGGCCAAACACAACATGAAGAACATGTCCAGGTGAGACATTACTCCACAGTATACTTATGCCCCTGTATTTTAACATAGGGGGGTGTATACTTATGCCCCTGTATTTTAACATAGGGGGGTGTATACTTATGCCCCTGTATTTTAACATAGGGGGGTGTATACTTATGCCCCTGTATTTTAACATAGGGGGTGTATACTTATGCCCCTGTATTTTAACATAGGGGGTGTATACTTATGCCCCTGTATTTTAACATAGAGCGGACTCGAGTACTACAGCCCTGGTTGATGGAAAGTAGAGATTTGTACTTGCCAAAGAGCGTTATTTTATTTTGGGTAATTACAATTGGGTAGTTAAAAAGAACATTGATACAGTAAAACGGGTCAATTTGACCCTCAACACAAAAACTCTCCCCCTGTCTGGCTGTCGCCTCCTGTTTGATCCCCTGTCTTGTTTCCCTACAACCAGGCATTACTTTGTCTCCAGTCCCTATCTGGCGTTCAACTCGGGCGAGCAGTTCTTCATGTTCACCATCATCGCGGCGTGGCTCATCAACGAGGCGGGGAGGCCGTTCCCCGAGCCTCAGGAGTACGACGAGCCCAACGCCACCGTGTCCAACATCCTGGCAGAGCTCAGGGCTTTCGTAAGTGACGCTTAACCCTCAGATGTGTGTGTTAAGACTAGCTCTTTAGAGTCAAGGCTATAACTGTGGTGGGGCAATATCTTCTCTCCCTTTTCTGGCGGAAAGTTGATATTCAGACCTACCCGCCCCCACTGCTAAAAACAAAATCCTAAAGGAAGCACTGTACTCGCATAAAGGTGCTTTTTAAAAGTCTTCCACAAAAAAAATCAACCATATAAAAAAAACATTTTTCATCTGACATTTTTGTCACTTTTTCAATATTGTAGGTGCTTTTTTAGAGGGTTTTTTTATATTTCTAATGTTGACATTTTCAGCACTTATTTTGAAGGCCCGTTTTTCTTTTTGGGGGGTTAAATTTGACCCGAGGACAACATGAGGGTTAACTCTCAGATGTGTGTGTTAAGACTAGCTCTTTAGAGTCCAGGCCATAACTGTGGTTCAGTTTCTGGAGACTAGGGGTGGTGAAAAAAATTGATCCTGCATAGTATTGAGTAATTTTCAGTGGCAGTACTGTATCGGTACACAAACGCCAAGGATCTGTTATTATATTTTATACATTATATATGTGATGGTCAGTTTGTCCCGTTTTGCAGCAATAACATTGACGTGAGATGAACAAACGGAGAAATGTTCCTTTTTAGATGAAACAGATGTTGACTAAGTTTCTTTTTGAGGACATCATTTGAAATTGGGGAAAATCAGAAGCTGGAAAAAAAAGTTATGAATTGCAAGATATTGCAGAGTATTTAAGAAAAAGTTAAAAACATTGATTAAAAGTGTTGATTTTCAATATTGACGGGAAGACGATACGAGGGTTAAAGACTCCTCCTGGTTAGCCTTGTTAGCTTTGAGACTGTCTGGGACTCATCGGTCTCGTCACTGGGTCCATCAGGGCGTTAAGGTGGACTTCCCGCCCTCCAAACTGAAGTCCGGTTCAGGCGAACACGTCTGCTTCGTGCTGGACCGGCTGGCTGAAGAGGCTCTGAAGAGGAGGGGCTTCTCCTTCAGAAGGTACTCAGACATTTCTCATTCCTGTCTCACTTCTCTTTGGTTTTATCCTTAAGTACTAATTCACTGATTCACTGATTCACTTCACTCCACAGTGCTGCACTAATGCAACCTGCACTACTGGGTTATTTACATGTTAGCATACTATTTAAGCAGTTGCACACTTTGTTTTCCCATTCTGTATATATTCAAATATTCGTTCTTATATTTTCATTCCTAGTATTATTTCATGTATATTGTATGTATGTATATTGTATCGTAGTATTTCATTATATTTATATTCTGTGCTGGGTGGCTGATTTTGCTGCTGGAACTCTATAATTTCCCATTTTTTTGGGATCAATATCCATCTATCTATCTATCTATCTATCTATCTATCTATCTATCTATCTATCTATCTATCTATCTATCTATCTATCTATCTATTCTCCTGTCTCTCTCTATCTCTTTCTCTATCTCTCTCTATCTTGCTGCGTTCCTTCTCAAAATCCTTCATTTTGGATTTTGACATTTTCAGGTCACATTCTGATATCGAGCTGTAAAGATGAATTTGAAATGGGAGAATTAGAGTTTCTTTGTAATTTGTTATCTTTATATTAGGGCTGCACGATATGAATATTGCGATAACGTTCCCTAATAATCCCCAATAATCCCTAATAATCCCTAGTTACAGCCCTGAAGTCTGTCAATCATACCGAGCAGTGAATCTGCTTTGCAGATGTGTCTGCCTTTTGTCTTTTGATTGAGGAGAAGCTGATTGTGCTTTTGTCTCTTTGACTTCCTGTCCTTTCTCTTCTCCGCAGACCAAACTACCCAACAGAAACCACAGAAGAAGAGTCTGTGGTCGAGGACGACGCAGAGCTCACACTCAGCAAAGTAGAGGAGGAGATGATCGTAGGTGTCCCTGCTCATCTTTAAAAAAAATATAAGTGACTTCAGGGTCACCGCAGGGTGTATAAGTCACTTTGTTCTCCATCCATCCATCCATCCATCCATCCATCCATCCATCCATCCATCCATCCATCCATCCATCCATCTTCATCCGGTATCGGGTCGCGGGGGCAGCAGCTCCAGCAGGGGACCCCAAACTTCCCTTTGCCGAGTCACACTCTGATTTTAGTCTCAATAATTCCTAATTTCTGCTTTTCTAATTCAGACATTAGGTATAATTTCCTATAAATGAGGTTTATTGACCATAAATTCCAAAAATAACTAAAACTAAAGTTAATAGTGTTATGTTGAAAACATTAAAAAAAATTGAAAAACATTGAAAAAAAGCGTCGAGTGATGAAAAAAGGGACAAAAACGTAAGAAAAACTAAAAAAAAAAAAGATTGATTTTCAATTTTGATGGGAAAACAAGACAAGGGTTAAATTACGTAATTCATGTAGTTCTACTTTAAGGGTCAGTTAGTTTTTCTAAGTTTTACCTACTGCACCTTTAAGCTCATAAGTATCTGCTGTGTGTAATCCCAGGAGGAGCCTGATGATGAGGAGGAGAACGTGATGGACCTGGAGGCCCTAAAGTTACGAACCACTCACACTGTAAGTTCACCTGGAGATGTGATGCATTCAAAGACTTTGGGTGTGATGAACGCTAATTCTGCAACACTTGATGATGATGAAGCGGTTGTCCCCTAATACTGTTTCTGGAGTCTCTTTTATATAGACCTTAGTGGTCCCTAATACTGTATCTGAAGTCTCTTTTATATAGACCTTAGTGGTCCCTAATACTGTATCTGAAGTCTCTTTATATAGACCTTAGTGGTCCCCTAATACTGTATCTGAAGTCTCTTTATATAGACCTTAGTGGTCCCCTAATACTGTATCTGGAGTCTCTTTATATAGACCTTAGTGGTCCCCTAATACTGTATCTGAAGTCTCTTTATATAGACCTTAGTGGTCCCTAATACTGTATCTGAAGTCTCTTTTATATAGACCTTAGTGGTCCCCTAATACTGTATCTGGAGTCTCTTTATATAGACCTTAGTGGTCCCCTAATACTGTATCTGAAGTCTCTTTATATAGACCTTAGTGGTCCCTAATACTGTATCTGAAGTCTCTTTTATATAGACCTTAGTGGTCCCTAATACTGTATCTGAAGTCTCTTTTATATAGACCTTAGTGGTCCCCTAATACTGTATCTGAAGTCTCTTTTATATAGACCTTAGTGGTCCCCTAATACTGTATCTGAAGTCTCTTTATATAGACCTTAGTGGTCCCTAATACTGTATCTGAAGTCTCTTTTATATAGACCTTAGTGGTCCCCCAATACTGTATCTGAAGTCTCTTTTATATAGACCTTAGTGGTCCCCTAATACTGTATCTGAAGTCTCTTTATATAGACCTTAGTGGTCCCTAATACTGTATCTAAGGTCTCTTTATATAGACCTTAGTGGTCCCTAATACTGTATCTGAGGGGGGGCATTAATGTTAAAAAACCTCAAAGTGGGCCCTTTAAGTCTTTTGCTTTATGTTTGTTGCACAAGTTGAAAAACTAGAAGTTAAAATGTGAAACCAGCAAAACATAAAAACTAGTGTTTTACTTTTGTTTGTAGCTTATTTTGTCATTTGATTGTTTTCACAGCTAAAAAAAACGATATAATGTGCAGCCATGTTGTTTGTTCTCTGACAGGAAGTAGAACCGTCCTCCAAGCCGGACGAGATTCTTGAGTCGACGGTTGATGCAGCAGAGTGGAACCTGGAGGTGGAGCGAGTCCTGGCGCAACTCAAAGTTACCATCAGGACAGACAACAAGGTACACGCTCTTATTGTGAAGTCGCCTCAAAAGCTGAAAACAACAACACTTGAAAACAAATGTTCAAAAACAACAATCAACCAAAGCTGCAGCTTTGGTTTTATTTAAAGGTAAATTATCAAGAAGTTTCTCTTCTTCTCTCTGACTGTGCTAGTTGGTTGTGTCCATGTGAGGCTTGTGTTGCACGTACACTTAAAGGTGCTCTAAGTGAGTCTCTAGTCACTATCTGCTAGCTGCCTGTCCCCTGAACACACTGTAAAAAACATCTCACTATCTGCTAGCTGCCTGTCCCCTGAACACACTGTAAAAAACATCTCCTCACTATCTGCTAGCTGCCTGTCCCCTGAACACACTGTAAAAAACATCTCACTATCTGCTAGCTGCCTGTCCCCTGAACACACTGTAAAAAACATCTCACTATCTGCTAGCTGCCTGTTCCCTGAACACACTGTAAAAAACATCTCACTATCTGCTAGCTGCCTGTCCCCTGAACACACTGTAAAAAACATCTCCTCACCATCTGCTAGCTGCCTGTCCCCTGAACACACTGTAAAAACATCTCCTCACTATCTGCTAGCTGCCTGTCCCCTGAACACACTGTAAAAAACATCTCACTATCTGCTAGCTGCCTGTCCCCTGAACACACTGTAAAAAACATCTCCTCACCATCTGCTAGCTGCCTGTCCCCAGAACACACTGTAAAAAACATCTCCTCACTATCTGCTAGCTGCCTGTCCCCTGAACACACTGTAAAAAACATCTCCTCACCATCTGCTAGCTGCCTGTCCCCTGAACACACTGTAAAAAACATCTTTTTGATTTTTTACCAACGTCAACAGGTGTAACGTCACCCAACATGGCTTAGAGCACCTTTAATGTCCAATGGGAGTAGAGAAGGAGACAGAAAGAAGCCAATACGTGTTGCCTGGTTAGCTACAACTAGGGATGTAACAATTACGATGTCACGGTAACCCACGATAGAAATGTTGACGACAACAATTACTGTTTTTTAAAGATTATTTTTGGGGTATTTTTCCCTTTTTATTAGATAGTGACAGTGGATAGACAGGAAAGGCGGGAGAGAGATGGGGGAGGACACGCAGTTAAGGGCCGCAGGTCGGACTCAAACCCGTGCCACTGCAAAGGACCCAGTCCACGTGGGGCGCACGCTCCCACTGGGTGAGCTAGCGGTCGCCCCATTTTATAGTTATCTTTTATAGTAAGGCGTGGCCTTAAAACCCACCTTTTTAGGAGAGCTTTTGATTATATTTTTTATTTTATTTTTTATTTTCATGCTCTCCATGTGTTTTTATTTTTAGCACTTACCTGTTTTATCATGTAGCATTTTGGCATTAGCGTAAATATAAAGTGCATTACAAATTAAATGTATTATTAGTATTATTATTGTTGATTTGAAGTATGTAAACGTGTCACTGGAGGAACGGTGGTTGAATAACGAGCCACGATTTAACTGCTCGCGTGGACACATGCACGTAGCTACACCCCCGGTTATGATGCTGTTAAATGACTGTGAAGTTCAATGCTGCTCCTCACCCTGGAAGGTAAAAATAACTCCTCCTTCCCTGTGTTGCATAATGTCAATTAGGCTGAATTTTAAGAGAGTCTGACTGGATGTTGTTAACAGATATATCTTTTATTACAACAGAGTCCAAACTCGTGTCTCAAGTCTTGTGATGCTATGAAAAGAAATCTCTGTGATGTTACTCAGTATAACTTCCTGTCGTTCATCTTCTTCCAACCAGTAAAAGAAAACCTACCAGACTTTCAGGACGTGTTAGAGAAACATGGAGCCATCAAATTATATGGATACTAGAAGTATTTACACCTAAAAATAGAAATAAAAAGGTGTTGAGCAGGTTACTGGAATGTAGAGAAGCTTGAAAACTCCTCCTCCTCCTGCTGTCAAACACATCAAGCTCCACTTTGTTTACAGTAATTTCTCTATTTCCTCGTTCCTTCCCCTTCAGATAAAATGATGATGATAGGTGGAAACCAACATGGCATGAAGTCCATTCACTGTTGTGATAAGAAACTGTCATATTATTTCACGTATCATGGTCAGTGGTCTCAAACGTCTAAGTCAAAATTAATTATATCTAAATAAATGATTTAGTTAGCGTATGGCTTAGTTAGAGGGAGTTAAATGAACTACTTTTGATTTATATATATCTGTGTGTGGCTTCCCTTTATGTTGCCGGCCTTGAGCCAGAGTGGAATAAATGGGGGTTGAACCTGGGACCCCCATTTGTGATGGTCTGGCTCAAAGGCTTGCAAAAAATAAGTGAGTTTTGGGTTTAAATATAAGGAGAAACTTTGGATTAATATTTCAGAGTAACAGCTGAATATAATACTAAACACTGTTGTATTTTATAAACGCAAAGCAAAATCAGTCAAAATAGTATAAAGATGTGATCATATGTTTATGATGAGTCAGGGAAATATGGAGCTATTACCATTACCTGAGTTGTGTTCACTTTGCATGAGAATGTAGAAAAGCTTGATAACCCCTCCCTGTGTTGTTAAGCCCAACCTTCAACACCTTGATAAGACAGTCACAGGTGAGTCACCGTCAGACAGGCATCACAGAGAGGTGAAATGGCGCAGAGAAGCATTCAATTGGACAAGGAAAGCATTTCTTGTTCCATCTGTCTGGATCTACTGCAGGATCCGGTGACTATTCCCTGTGGACACAGCTACTGCATGAACTGTATTAAAGCCCACTGGGATAAAGAAGATCGTGAGTGCATCTACAGCTGTCCTCAGTGTAGGGAGACCTTCACAGTGAGGCCTGTCCTGGTTAAAAGCACCATGTTAGCAGATTTAGTGGAGGTACTGAAGAAGACTGGACTCCAAGCTGCTCCTGCTGATCACTGCTATGCTGGAGCTGAAGACGTGGCCTGTGATGTTTGCACTGGGAGACAACTCAAAGCACACAAGTCCTGTCTGGTGTGTCTGGCTTCTTTTTGTAAGAAACACCTCCAGCCTCATTATGACGCAGCTCCGTTGAAGAAACACAAGCTGGTGGAGCCCTCCAACAATCTTGAGGAGAACATCTGCTCTCTGGACACACATGAAGGCCATGAAACCAACTCAACGGCAGCTGAAATGGCCGTGAGGCCGAGAAAGTTGAAGATTCAACCAAACATCCAGCAGAGTATCCAGGGCAGAGAGACACAAGAGCCCAAGACCAAAGCTGAATTCTTAAGATACTCACGTGAAATCACACTGGATCCAAACACGGCGAACCAATATCTGTTATTATACGGGGGGGAAAGAAAAGCAACGGTAACGATTGAACAACAGCCTTATACTAGTCACCCAGACAGATTCACTGATCTTTGGCAGGTCCTGAGTAGAGAGAGTCTGACTGGACGTTGTTACTGGGAGGTGGACTGGAGAAGGAGACAAGGTAACGTAGCCGTCGCATACAAGACCATCAGCAGAGCCGGGAGGTCCAGTGAATGTGTGTTTGGGGGAAATGATAAATCTTGGGCGTTATATTGTGGCAACATGAGTTATACCTTTTTGTACAACAATGTCCAGACCCCCGTCTCAGGACCTTGGTCCTCCAGAGTGGGAGTGTACCTGGATCACAGTGCAGGTATTCTGTCCTTCTACAGCGTCTCTGATGACACCATGACTCTTCTCCACAGAGTCCGGACCACGTTCACTCAGCCGCTCTACGCTGGACTCTGGTTCAATTATTACAAAGACTCTGCTGAGTTGTGTCAACTGAAATAGACAGAAGTCTTTTAAGGGTTAAATTTGGCGTCCATTTTGTCTTCATTATTGTTGCTGAGACCTGGTTATTCACTGCTTGGAGATCAGCTGTCAGTCAATCATTATGGGATGTACATTGACATGTCGCACGGTCGCATTGCTACCATAGGCAACAAAACTTTTTAACACTTCATTACTGGGTGCTAGATACGACTCTGACACCACAATACTGCACTAATGCAACCTGCACAATAGCTTTATCTACATATTTATCATAGTTAAGCAGTTGCACAGTTTTGCATTCCCAACTTGTATATATTCAAATATTAGTTCTTGTATTTTATCCTATTATTATTTCATGTATATTGTATGTATGTATATTGTATCCTAGTATTTCATTATATTTATATTCTGTGCTGTGTGATTGATTTTGCTGTAACGCTATAATTTCCCATTTTGTTGGGATCAATAAATATCTATCTTGTAATTAGTTGTGGTGTAAATGCTTAAGTTTCTTTAGGTGGCGTTCATTCATGCACTGACAATGTAAACTTCTCTGCCTAAGACCCGAGCTGGATTCTTAAAATATTCACATGAAATCACACTGGATCCAAACACACGTCTGTGCTTGTCACCCAGACAGATTCAGTAAAAAGCCTCGGGTAGTGGAGGTAGGGTAGAGAGAGTCTGACTGGAGGTTGGTACTGGGAGGGGAAGAGGAGATTATGTAGTCGCATACAAGAATATCCACAGAAAAGGGAATTTAAATGAATCTGGATTTGGACAAAATGACAAATCTTGGGCGTTAGATTGCGACAAATATGGTTGTTTTGTTGTGGCCGGGTTGGTTCAGTGGTAGAGCAGGCGCGCGTATACTTTGAGGTTTGTGCCTTGATGCAGAGGTCCAGGGTTTGAATCCGACCTGCAATGATTTCCTGCATGTCTTCCCCCTCTCGCTCCCCTTTCTCACTTCACTTTCCTGTCAAATAAAGGTGGAGAAGCCCAAAAAATAGTCTTTAAAAAATGTTTTTGTTTAATTGTCGAACACAGAACAGAGGAACATCAAAATATATTAAAGTTCTGATAAATAAAATTCATAAAAACTTAACCCTCCTGTTGTCGTCGGATTGGACAAAAAAAACTTTCTATATCAGAACTATGACAAAATCCACGCTGAAAAAGTGACCAAAATACATCAAAAACAATAGAAAAAGCAATAAAAAAACTTAAAAAATGGACTAAAACATAATTTAAAAAACATCAAACAAAGAGATTAAAAATAGGAATAAAATTGACAAAAAAACATTGAGAAAAGTGTAGAAAAATAACAACAAAATGTTCAAATTTCAACCCAGAAAAATAGAGTTGCAGGTCGACGGGAAGACAACACGAGGGTTAAAGGGACCACGACCACGTGAGAGCGCCCCCTGGTGGACAAACTGCAACACAACACTCAATACAGTTTAAAGGTGTTTTGTCCGTTTTTTTGTTTTGTTTTATTTTATAAAAATGTATTTATCGGCCATTATAAATGCCGATACTGATAGTTTGGGAAATGCCTGATATTGGCTGATATTTCGGTCTGGCTGTAGTATCGGGGCCTTTAAATTCTGGTATCGGTATCGGAACGTCTCTAAAAAGCATCAATCAAGGAAAAATGTATTAAAATATTATCTTATAGATCAGCTGTGATTGTGATGCTCACAAAATGTTTCTGTCAATTTAACCAAGTGGACATTAAATCAAAAGAATGTTTTACCAATAAATATCATGAAGCTCAGGATGAAATCTGCCGTTTTGAAGGATTTACAACCTGTAGTTTCCCAGCATGCTCTCTGTTGTGTTGCTGCTGTTGACGTGTGTGTGTGTGTGTGTGTGTGTGTGTGTGTGTGTGTGTGGGGTCTACAGGACTGGAGGATCCACGTGGACCAGATGCATCAACACAAAGACGGGATCAAGTCCTCGCTCAAAGAGGCCAAGGTGCGTTCAACCTGCAGTGATGACTGTTGAAAGGGAGACATTTTCAATTTTGAGTTTTTGGGCTACTTTTGCTTCCGTATCATGTCTTATTTTAGACTAGTGGGGGGGAAAAAACATCCAAATACACATTTAGGTGTTTATTTTACTGCACTTTGTCTATTTGTGTCTGTAGATTTCTCCTAAATTCACCTAAAGTTAGCAGTAGGCCTAAAATCGGCTGAAAATATTGGACCCCCGATATATCGGCCAGGCTGTAATTTCTTCCATCTCTTCCAGGAAACAATCCATTTAGAAACGGCTTGTTTTTACTGAACAACACTTAAGTCTTCTGAAATTCAGCAGAAATTAAAACAAAGGAAGAAACTGATGGACTGAGAGTGAAAACGACAGCAGTATTCTCCTCTAACGACACGGAAAACATCCTTTTTAATCTCCAGTCCTGTGCTGTTTCCTCTCATGTCTCTGCAGAGCTACCTGGACAAACTGCAGGAGGACATCGGTAAGACTCTGGAGAAGGTGGGCAGCAGAGAGAAATACATCAACAACCAGCTGGAGCATCTGATCCAGGAGTACCGCAGCGCTCAGGCCAAGCTCAGCGAGGTGAACACCAAAGCTGCAATAACTTCCAGCTCAAGGGTTTTAAGGTTTTAGGAAACAGTGAAAACAGGAAATACATGTTGTTTTGTCTTATTTAGACTGTGGCTGGAAATATAAATACTTAATATACTTACTGTAAAGCCCAGTTCAGACCAAAGATTCACGATGAAATGAAACCGTATTAGAAACATGGGTTAGGGTTCAAAGTTGCATCAGTCTGAACCGACACGTCTCAGCTTGACCAGCTGGTGGAGTCTCCAGAGGCTGGTTTTAGGACGTAAGAGACGTCTCCTGTTTCTACAGCCAATAGACACTCAGCTGGTGGGGTCTCCAGAGGCTGGTTTTAGGACGTAAGAGAGGTCTCCCGTTTCTACAGCCAATAGAGAAGTCAGCTGGTGGGGTCTCCAGAGGCTGGTTTTAGGACGTAAGAGACGTCTCCTGTTTCTACAGCCAATAGAGAAGTCAGCTGGTGGGGTCTCCAGAGGCTGGTTTTAGGACGTAAGAGACATCTCCTGTTTCTACAGCCAATAGAGAAGTCAGCTGGTGGAGTCTCCAGAGGCTGGTTTTAGGACGTAAGAGACGTCTCCTGTTCAACAGCCGATAGAGAAGTCAGCTGTTGGAGTCTCCAGAGGCTGGTTTTAGGACGTAAGAGACGTCTCCTGTTCAACAGCCAATAGGAAATCAGCTGGTGGAGTCTCCAGAGGCTGGTTTTAGGACGTAAGAGACGTCTCTTGTTTCTATAGCCAATAGAGAAGTCAGCTGGTGGAGTCTCCAGAGGCTGGTTTTAGGACGTAAGAGACGTCTCTTGTTTCTATAGCCAATAGAGAAGTCAGCTGGTGGAGTCTCCAGAGGCTGGTTTTAGGACGTAAGAGACGTCTCCTGTTCAACAGCCGATAGAGAAGTCAGCTGGTGGAGTCTCCAGAGGCTGGTTTTAGGACGTAAGAGACTTCTCCTGTTCAACAGCCGATAGAGAAGTCAGCTATAAACTATAGAAATAAAATTATCTATAATCCATTTTATTTGAATGTTACCTAGTGTCTGGTGAAAATGGCAGTTTTAGACGGAGGCTCAAAGAGCGCTGTGAGTACGGTACGTGGTG
The DNA here is from genome assembly GCA_013375575.1 of Percina caprodes. Taxonomy (NCBI): domain Eukaryota; kingdom Metazoa; phylum Chordata; class Actinopteri; order Perciformes; family Percidae; genus Percina; species Percina caprodes. The sequence continues at coordinate 286,240 of JABXJD010000250.1, read as the reverse complement.
GAGCGAGCTAGAGAGCGACTGAGGAGAGGGAGCGGCGTTAGAACAAAGCAGAAAAATTGGAGAAATAAAAAGTAGTTTTCTACGTTTTATCTCTACTCGAAATGCAAGTTTCTCACCATCACTATCTTTATTCATATTTTAAGACGCTACAAGTGTTATATTCAGCTACAAAAAGCCTGAAAGTCTGACGTTAGAAGGAAAGTACAGTTATTCGTTGCTATGGCGATGATACGTTGTCTCTTCTGGCCACATTGGCTTCAGAGCGTTGCAAGTAGTTGGAAGTGTTAACTCATCTCGTGGCAGATCTTTGGTCTAAATGGGCTTTAGGTCGACACAGAAAGCTGGAAACAAACCTGTGTTCTCCACCAGGCGAAGGAGCGCTACCAGCAGGCCAGTGGAGGGGTGACTGAGAGGACCAGAGTCCTGGCAGAGGTCAGTGAACACATCACACCTTCCCATACTCCACAGCCCGTCTACGGAAAGCCTGTTCACGCCCTATCTATCCCCATTGTACCAACTTTGGTTGCAGTTCCACCAGAGTTCCACTGGGGGTGATCTTGGTCAAAATGAATGGGAGTCTATGGAGCCCCCTTCTATTGTGTTTCTTTGTTTCAGATCAGCGAGGAGCTCGAGAAGGTGAAGCAGGAGATGGAGGAGAAAGGCAGCAGCATGTCTGACGGAGGTAAAAGTGACGACTGTCTAATTTAATTCATGTAATTTAAACTGTTTATTGATCCCCAGAAGGGAAACTACAATTTACACTCTGTTTTTGTTAGAAATCACTACACACAGGCCTGAAATACACACACACACACACACACACATACTCAGGTCCTATTCATGCAGTAATGTCAGCGTGGGGGGGCGCCAGTGCTGGACCTGCGCCCTGAGCGGTTGAGTGGGGTACGGTGCCTTGCTCAGGAGCGCCTGGTACATCGGGAGTGTTACTCCCGATGTGAGTCGAGTGCAGATGTGAGTCGTGCATGCTCAGATTTAAACGGTTTAGGGCATAACGTGTCATATTGAAATTAGTGAAATCCATGAAATAATAAAGTTTTGTCATTACAAACAATAACAGAAGATGGAAATCATTTAAAAAACGTTGTAGCTATCTATGATTGATAGATGCTAACGTTAGCTCAGAACACCATTCAACTGACAGCCTTTGTTGTGTTTGATGCTAACTTGTAGCTAAGCTAGCAGGGAAGCAACTTGGTTAAGTTGGTTCATTTTTACTGTGTTGACGTTACAGAAGTCTCTCGTTAGCATCTCGGAGGCTACTTCGGACGTTACAGAAGTCTCTCGTTAGCATCTCGGAGGCTACTTCAGACGTTACAGAAGTCTCTCGTTAGCATCTCGGAGGCTACTTCAGACGCTACAGAAGTCTCTCGTTAGTCTCGGAGGCTACTTCAGACGTTACAGAAGTCTCTCGTTAGTCTCGGAGGCTACTTCAGACGTTACAGAAGTCTCTCGTTAGCATCTCGGAGGCTACTTCAGACGTTACAGAAGTCTCTCGTTAGCATCTCGGAGGCTACTTCAGACGTTACAGAAGTCTCTCGTTAGCATCTCGGAGGCTACTTCAGACGTTACAGAAGTCTCTCGTTAGCATCTCGGAGGCTACTTCAGACGTTACAGAAGTCTCTCGTTAGCATCTCGGAGGCTACTTCAGACGCTACAGAAGTCTCTCGTTAGCATCTCGGAGGCTACTTCAGACGCTACAGAAGTCTCTCGTTAGCATCTCGGAGGCTACTTCAGACGTTACAGAAGTCTTTCGTTAGCATCTCGGAGGCTACTTCAGACGTTACAGAAGTCTCTCGTTAGCATCTCGGAGGCTACTTCAGACGTTACAGAAGTCTCTCGTTAGCATCTCGGAGGCTACTTCAGACGTTACAGAAGTCTCTCGTTAGCATCTCGGAGGCTACTTCAGACGTTACAGAAGTCTCTCGTTAGCATCTCGGAGGCTACTTCGACGTTACAGAAGTCTCTCGTTAGCATCTCGGAGGCTACTTCAGACGCTACAGAAGTCTCTCGTTAGCATCTCGGAGGCTACTGACGTTATAGAAGTCTCTCGTTAGCATCTCGGAGGCTACTCGGACGCTACAGAAGTCTCTCGTTAGCATCTCGGAGGCTACTCGACGCTACAGAAGTCTCTCGTTAGCATCTCGGAGGCTACTTCGGACGTTACAGAAGTCTCTCGTTAGCATCTCGGAGGCTACTTCAGACGTTACAGAAGTCTCTCGTTAGCATCTCGGAGGCTACTTCAGACGCTACAGAAGTCTCTCGTTAGCATCTTATATGCTACTTGTTGCAAAGTGATCCATGAGCGACTCAAATCTGCCCTCTCTTCACTTTGGGCAGTGGCGGGGATTGAACCTCCGGTTCCCAACCCAACTCCCCACTGCCTCCCTGCGTTCAGCATGCAGAAATGAACTGTATCTGTGTTTCGTACTGACGTGCGTCTGCGTTCGTCCCTCAGCTCCGGTGGTGAAGATCAAGCAGAGTTTGACCAAGTTGAAGCAGGAGATCGTCCAGATGGACGTGAGGATCGGCGTGGTCGAGCACACGCTGCTGCAGGCCAAACTCAAAGAGAAGTCCAACATGACACGCGACATGCACGCCACCAACATGTCCGAGCCTGCCGGCCCTTCGCTTAGCTCCACACACACACACACACACACACACACACACACACACACACACACACACACACACACACACACACACACACACACACACACACACACACACACACACACAACACACACACACACACACACACACACTGGGCACCTGAGCCGACACAAAACTCCAAACTCACTCGACGTCTCGCTCCATGGTCCCGAAAACTTCCTGGAACTTCAAAAACGGAGAAACAAAACTGTGTTTATACTTTAATAACATTGTTTTTGTATTTGCGGCAACATTAAGTCATAAAAACATTAGGAGTTGAACTGTTGAACTGGCTCTTTGTCTTGAATTTCACTTATTGTGTATTTTTGTGTATATGAACATAAAATAAATTTATATGAAGATGATTTCTGGCTTTGTAACCCTTGTGTTGTCTTCCCGTCAACCAGGAGAGAAAAAACTATGTTTTGGTCACTTTTTTCAACAGTAGTACAGAGATGAGCTGCAAAAAGTCAACTTTTACTCTCAATACTATTTCAAAAACACTTCAATTTGGTTTCAAATGCTATAAAATTTAATAACATAACAGGACGACATGAGGACGACATGAGGACAACATGGGGACAACATGAAGACAACATGGGGACAACATGGGGACAACATGAGGACAACATGAGGACAACATGGCGACATGAGGACAACATGGGGACAACATGAGGACGACATGAAGGCAACATGAGGACAACATGAAGACAACATGAGGACAACATGAAGGCAACATGAGGACAACATGAGGACAACATGAGGACGACATGAAGGCAACATGAGGACAACATGAAGACAACATGAAAGCAACATGAAGGCAACATGAGGACAACATGAGGACAACATGAGGACAAGACATGCAGGAAATAGTCACAGGTCGGACTCCAACCATGGACCTCTGCGTCAAGGTGTACATGTTCCTCACCACTGTCCCACTGTTGTTTGCTCTGGAGGGAACTACTAGAACTGTTGGGTCCTTGTAAATTATGGAGTGTGGTCTAGACCTGCTCTATCTGGTCTAGACCTGGTCTATCTAGTCTAGACCTGCTCTATCTGGTCTAGACCTG
>JABXJD010000250.1:227500-277500 GCA_013375575.1 Percina caprodes | reverse complement strand
CCTATTATTAACACATATTAATTATTCTGCCCTGTAATGTTGCTTTAGTTCCACTTATTGTACGTGTGATGCTCTATTTTGTCACTTTTCTGACTATATTACTTTGTATTTTTAAATAATATAGATTTATTATATCCATACTATGTGTTTAAGCCGCTCTGAAGTGGATGCATTAAATATTCTACCCTTTTTAAAAGGTATTTTATTAACATTTGCAACAATATGAATGCCTAATAGTGTTTATTCGTCCTAAATATTCCACTTAAACACTACATTTTCTCTATATTCTTCAATGTTTCCATGATAAAGTGTGTTGGCGTTGTCCTGCACATTAGTACCCTTTCTAAAAGGTATTTTATTAGTATTTGCACTGACTATCTGTTACTGGGGGTATGTTGAAAGTTTGTATTCATTTTATTATCGGCCTATAAAAACAGTATCGGTCGATCCCTATTTCTCCCCCTGGGGATCCAGCCCGGTTAGAAGTCCTCCAGCTTTGTGCTACCAGAAAAAGTTGAGTAAAGGGCAAAGATAGCGGTGCAGCTCGGTCCTCTCACCCCGAGGTGCAGGCCGTCTCCCCAACATCTGGTTTCCCGTGCACGTGAAGTCACAGGAAACCACACGTGACTTCACTTCTACAGTCAGTCCCGCTGAGGCTGCAGAGAGTCCGTCGGAGTTCAAGTTCCTCCCAGCAGACGCAGAGTTAACAGGAAACATGAGCTCAGAGTCACGGCACCCTCTGTTTTGTCCTCCTTTCTTTCTTTCTTTCTTCTGCATTTCTTCTGCATTTCTTCCCAGGCTGCTGCTGCTGCTGGATGTGAAAGAACCACAACACCACACGAAAGGAAATAACTGAAAGAGCAGGGACGAGTTTAAAGGTACGGCTCAACCCTCATGTTGTCTTCATGTTGTCTTCCTGTTGTCTTCATGTTGCCCTCATGTTGTCCTCATGTTGTCTTCATGTTGTCTTCATGTTGTCCTCATGTTGTCTTCATGTTGTCCTCATGTTGTCTTCATGTTGTCTTCCTGTTGTCCTCATGTTGCCCTCATGTTGTCCTCATGTTGTCTTCCTGTTGTCCTCATGTTGCCCTCATGTTGTCCTCATGTTGTCTTCCTGTTGTCCTCATGTTGTCCCTATGTTGTCCCCATGTTGTCCTCATGTTGTCCCCATGTTGCCCTCATGTTGCCCTCATGTTGTCCCCATGTTGTCCCCATGTTGCCCTCATGTTGTCCCCATGTTGCCCTCATGTTGTCTTCATGTTGCCCTCATGTTGTCCCTATGTTGTCTTCATGTTGCCCTCATGTTGTCCTCATGTTGTCTTCATGTTGTCTTCATGTTGCCCTCATGTTGTCCTCATGTTGTCTTCATGTTGTCTTCATGTTGCCCTCATGTTGTCCTCATGTTGTCTTCCTGTTGTCCTCATGTTGCCCTCATGTTGTCCTCATGTTGTCTTCCTGTTGTCCCTATGTTGTCCTCATGTTGTCCCCATGTTGTCCCCATGTTGTCCTTATGTTGTCCTCATGTTGTCCCCATGTTGCCCTCATGTTGCCCTCATGTTGTCCCCATGTTGTCCCCATGTTGCCCTCATGTTGTCCCCATGTTGTCCCCATGTTGCCCTCATGTTGTCCCCATGTTGCCCTCATGTTGTCTTCATGTTGCCCTCATGTTGTCCCTATGTTGTCTTCCTGTTGTCCTCATGTTGCCCTCATGTTGTCCCTATGTTGTCTTCCTGTTGTCCTCATGTTGTCCCCATGTTGCCCTCATGTTGTCCTCATGTTGTCCCCATGTTGTCCCCATGTTGCCCTCATGTTGTCCTCATGTTGTCCTCATGTTGTCCCCATGTTGCCCTCATGTTGCCCTCATGTTGTCTTCATGTTGTCCTCATGTTGTCCCCATGTTGCCCTCATGTTGTCTTCATGTTATCTTCATGTTGCCCTCATGTTGTCTTCATGTTGTCCTCATGTTGTCCCCATGTTGCCCTCATGTTGTCCTCATGTTGTCCTCATGTTGTCTTCATGTTGTCTTCATGTTGTCCCCATGTTGCCCTCATGTTGTCTTCATGTTGCCCTCATGTTGTCTTCATGTTGTCCTCATGTTGCCCTCATGTTGTCTTCATGTTGCCCTCATGTTGTCTTCATGTTGTCCTCATGCTGTCCCCATGTTGCCCTCATGTTGTCTTCATGTTGCCCTCATGTTGTCTTCATGTTGTCCTCATGTTGCCCTCATGTTGTCCTCGTGCTGTCCTCGTGTTGTCCTCATGTTGTCCTCATGTTGTCCTCATGTTGTCCCACTGTTTCCCACTGTGTTTCCCACTGTGTTTCCCACTGTGCTTCTCACTCTGTTTCTCACTGCTGGTGTCGGGTTTCTTTCACAGATCAACAAAAGGCTTCAGACAAACATGTCTCTGTTCTTCTCGGGAGCCGTTACAAGTACGTCATCCAACACACACAACACATCTGCATCAGCACGTTTTTGTTGAGGCGAGGCAGTTTCATTTGTACAGCACAGGGCAAATCACAGCGCTTTACATAAAACATTAAAGAGCAGTTAAACATATAAAAATAGATAAAATACCAGAATAAAGACAACAGTACAGTATAAGAAATGAACTTTAAAGAAAGGCAGATCGGTTCATATGTCTTAACTCGGGTGTAAAGATTACGGTGTAACGGTAAACCACGAAAAAAATGTTCACGATGACAATTACTGTTTTCATGTTAAATATCATTAATACCACGGTGCCTCCAACATGCGTTTCTTAGTCAGGGGCACTGCGTAGCCTCCAACCTGCGGCCCGTAGCTGCGTCTCATTCCCCCCTCTCATGTCTTCTGCTGTCTTATCAAAATAAAGGCTTAAAAATCTTCCAAAAAAAGTAGAGACCCATGCTTATTGTTGTTGCTGTGCAGACTCTGAACCGGCAACTCTTTGATGGATTTGATGAAACGTGCAGCGTCCTGTCACATTCCTGCAGAGTCCTTTTGACTGTGGGGACAGAAACTAGACCTGTCCCACACACGAGTCCAACCTTGGACATCTTGGAAGTTTGTGATCAATACTGTATGGTGATGTCACCAAGTGGTGTCGCATTTCATAGGGGGATGTTTTCACCCCTAGCCCTTACCCCTTGGTTTCTAGGGACAAGGGGTAGAGGTAAGGGGTAAGATGGAGAAATGGGATTCAGACTTAGACTTCTCTTTATTAATCCTTTTTAGATGACTCCTGCAAGGAAATAAAAATTTCCAGCAGCAGTTTTTAGCAAGAAGAAGACAGTAAAGAGATAAAAAAAAGAGGGAGACAGTATAAATATAACAGTAATAATAACAATAACAAACCTTTGGCTATAAAAAAGGACATTTACCATAAATTATCATAAAGTGTCAGCCTGCGGCCCGTTGCTGCGTCTCATTCCCCCCTCTCGTGTCTTCTGCTGTCCTATCAAAATAACGGCTTAAAATGCCCAAAAGATAATCTTACAAAACAATTCGAGACTCATGCTTGTTGTTGTTGCTGTGCAGACTCTGAACCGGCAACTCTTTGATGGATTTGATGAAACGTGCAGCGTCCTGTCACATTCCTGCAGTGTTTTTCCTCAGCGTCACGTCAGCGTACGTTAAGTGGTTTCCCAGCCGAGCGGAGGAATGCTCTCCGGCTCTACAGGCTGATAAAAGCCAAGTCGGCTTTCTTTAGAAACAGACGTGTTTCATAAGTGTGTGTGGAGACACCCTCCTCTCCAGCTGTGAGGCCGGGTTACTTACAGCCGCTACGTCAAGTCCCAGGAACGCTTCCACATGTGCTGTGTTCATCCGGGGAGACGCTGAGATCCTCAGGACGACAGGCTGCAAGACTGTGGAGGCCAGTAGGATCAATTCAATTCAATTCAATTTTATTTATAGTATCAATTCATAACAAGAGTTATCTCAAGACACTTTACAGATAGAGCAGGTCTAGACCAGATAGACCAGGTCTAGACCAGATAGAGCAGGTCTAGACTACACTCCAGAATTTACAAGGACCCAACAGTTCTAGTAGTTTTCTCCAGAGCAAGCAACAGTGCGACAGTGGCGAGGAAAAACTTCCTTTTAGGAAGAAACCTCGGACAGACCCAGACCCAGACCCAGGCTCTTGGTGGGCGGTGTCTGACGACCGGTTGGGGTTAGGATCAGAGACGGGAAGGAATGAAGTACAAATACTTCTTCTACTTAGTAGATTATTGAGATATTTCTACTTTGCTAGTTATTTTTGTGGCGACTTTTTACTTTTACTCCTTACATTTTAACACAGATATCGGTACTTTCTACTCCTAGTATCTGTACTTCTACTTGAGTACGGGAGAGAGTACTTTTGCCATCGCTGATAAGGAGACCAATAGCGTTGGTTGGGGCATGTCATCAGGGCTGGAGTACTCGAGTCCGGTCTTGGACTCAGACTCAAGACCGTTTTTCTATGGTCTGGGACTTGTCTCGGTCTCGCTAGTATTTGGACTCTGACTTGTCTCGGTCTCGCTAGTATTTGGACTCTGACTTGTCTCGGTCTCGGCCACTGATCTTGCCCAATATGGCTTCTGGTCTGGACCGAGTCCAGGTGTCTTTATTATGTTGATAATATTATTGGAGGGAAAGTGAAACCCAAATTGATTATCTTGATGCTGTCATGCATAAGACCTTTATTCTGTCCTGGACTCGGTCTTGACTCAGACTCAAACCTTTTTGGACTCGGTCTTGTCTTAGACTCGACTAGTCCTGGTCCAAGACTGGACTCGAGTACTACAGCCCTGCTCGTAATGATCACAAACACAAAATAATGGAGAAAAACTCTTATTTTAAGTTATTTTGTCTTGTGTTGTGAAGGACGTGCCTCCTCCCAACATTCAAACACATTATATTTATATTATTTATTGAAAGGGAAATTCAAAAAGGTTAAAAAAAGTGAAAAGTATGATGGGAAATTTCACAGTTCACGGGTGTTTTTACCTTTTTTAACTTCTATACGTGCAACATCTTTCCAAAAGTCAACCGGTAATCATTTAAAATAATCGTGATTTCAATATTGACCAAAATAATTGTGATTATGATTTTTTTATATGATCTGTTGTTCAGGTTCTCCAATCAAACGAAGGCTGCGGGCCAATGACGCCTGTCAGAGGTAAGAATGTCTGCTATTGGCCAGGAATGATCGTTAAATACAGTGGATCAGGCATGGTATAGTGGCTTTAACATAGGGGGTGTATACTTATGCCCCTGTATTTTAACATAGGGGGTGTATACTTATGCCCCCTGTATTTTAACATAGGGGGGTGTATACTTATGCCCCTGTATTTTAACATAGGGGGGTGTATACTTATGCCCCTGTATTTTAACATAGGGGGGTGTATACTTATGCCCCTGTATTTTAACATAGGGGTGTATACTTATGCCCCTGTATTTTAACATAGGGGGTGTATACTTATGCCCCTGTATTTTAACATAGGGGTGTATACTTATGCCCCTGTATTTTAACATAGGGGTGTATACTTATGCCCCTGTATTTTAACATAGGGGGTGTATACTTATGCCCCTGTATTTTAACATAGGGTGTATACTTATGCCCCTGTATTTTAACATAGGGGTGTATACTTATGCCCCTGTATTTTAACATAGGGGGTGTATACTTATGCCCCTGTATTTTAACATAGGGGGTGTATACTTATGCCCCTGTATTTTAACATAGGGGTGTATACTTATGCCCCTGTATTTTAACATAGGGGGTGTATACTTATGCCCCTGTATTTTAACATAGGGGGTGTATACTTATGCCCCTGTATTTTAACATAGGGGGTGTATACTTATGCCCCTGTATTTTAACATAGGGGGTGTATACTTATGCCCCTGTATTTTAACATAGGGGTGTATACTTATGCCCCTGTATTTTAACATAGGGGTGTATACTTATGCCCCTGTATTTTAACATAGGGGGTGTATACTTATGCCCCCTGTATTTTAACATAGGGGGTGTATACTTATGCCCCTGTATTTTAACATAGGGGGTGTATACTTATGCCCCTGTATTTTAACATAGGGGGTGTATACTTATGCCCCTGTATTTTAACATAGGGGGGTGTATACTTATGCCCCTGTATTTTAACATAGGGGGTGTATACTTATGCCCCTGTATTTTAACATAGGGGTGTATACTTATGCCCCTGTATTTTAACATAGGGGGTGTATACTTATGCCCCTGTATTTTAACATAGGGGGTGTATACTTATGCCCCTGTATTTTAACATAGGGGGTGTATACTTATGCCCCTGTATTTTAACATAGGGGGTGTATACTTATGCCCCTGTATTTTAACATAGGGGGTGTATACTTATGCCCCTGTATTTTAACATAGGGGGTGTATACTTATGCCCTGTATTTTAACATAGGGGGTATACTTATGCCCCTGTATTTTAACATAGGGGTGTATACTTATGCCCCTGTATTTTAACATAGGGGGTGTATACTTACGCCCCTGTATTTTAACATAGGGGGTGTATACTTACGCCCCCTGTATTTTAACATAGGGGGGTGTATACTTATGCCCCTGTATTTTAACATAGGGGGGTGTATACTTATGCCCCCTGTATTTTAACATAGGGGGTGTATATTTAACCCTTTGAGGTTCCCGTCTACGTTCTGACCCCGGTGTGATGTCATAATGCCGTGTCTGGTCTCCCCAGCCTGGACCTGTCCCTCCTCTCTCCCGACTCCTCGTACGTCTGTTACTCGTCGGCAGACGGCGGCGACCCGTGCTCCTGCCGGCGCTCGCCGCGCCTCCTCACCAACGGCTACTACAGCGTCACCGAGGACAGCTTCAGCTGGGACGAGGACGGCAACGTGTCCCTCACGCCCTGCAAAACCACCGTGTCCTACAAGGAGAACATCGTCAGGTCAGAGCAGGCGTAATGGACTCATCGGCGTACTTTTCAGCTAACATATGGTGTGTGTGTGTGTGTGTGTGTGTGTGTGTGTGTGTGTGTGTGTGGAGGGGGCAGTAAACACGACATTTCTCAAGCTGTAGTTTTTGAAGGTTTCTGGTTTCTTCTGCTAATGCTAAGCTAAGGTTAGCAAACAGCTGTTTTATCCGAGTGAAATTACTTTAAAGTTGATTTTTCTGAACTCAATAAGGTTTTTATCTCTTAACTGTTACACACAGTCACACACACACACACACACACACACAGTCACACACACAGTCACAGTCACACACACACACAGTCACACACACACAGTCACACACACAGTCACAGTCACACACACACACAGTCACACACACAGTCACAGTCTCACACACACACACAGTCACACACACACAGTCACACACACAGTCACAGTCACACACACACACAGTCACACACACAGTCACAGTCACACACACACACAGTCACACACACAGTCACAGTCACACACACACACAGTCACACACACACACAGTCACACACACAGTCACAGTCACACACACACACAGTCACACACACAGTCACAGTCACACACACACACAGTCACACACACAGTCACAGTCACACACACAGTCACAGTCACAGTCACACACACAGTCACACACACAGTCACAGTCACACACACAGTCACAGTCACACACACACACAGTCACACACACACACACACACACAGTCTCACACACACACACACATAGTCACACACACACAGAGTCTCACACACACACACATAGTCACACACTCACAGACACACACAGACACACAAGTCTCATACAGTCTCACACACACATAGTCACGCACTCACAGACACACACACACACACACATAGTGTCACACACACATACACACACACACACATAGTCACACACTCACAGACACACACAGACACACAAGTCTCACACACACACACACACACATAGTCACGCACTCACAGACACACACACACACACACATAGTGTCACACACACATACACACACACACACCATCTTCAGAGCGAGCACATGTCGAGCAGGTGTGAAAGCTGTAAATTCTTACCGCGTGACGCCTGCCATGTTTCGCGATCCAGAGTGTGATGTCATCTGTCACGGTTGCTAGGAGACCCGCATGTTGTTGAAAGCTTCATCATCAACATTAGAAGAGCTTCTTTGTTCTGTTGCAAAACAGACGATAGAACCTGAGAAAGGTGGATTTTGAGGGTTAAAGCTCCATAGACCTTCCATAGACACACACACACACACACACACACACACACACACACACACACACACACAGTACAGGCCAAAAGTTTGGACACACCTTCTCATTCAATGTGTTTCCTTTATTTTCATGACTATTTACATTGTAGATTATCACTGATGGCTTCAAAACTTAAATAAATATATACTGGATGTATATGTTATTTATATATATATACACACACACACAGTCACACACAGATACACACACACACACACACACACACAGTCATATATATATATATATATATATATACAGTATATATAGTTGTTATTAGACATTCTCTGGTTATATTATCTTTGGATGAACATCCGGCTAATTTCCTGTTTGTTCTTCTTCTCTCAGGGTATTCCGACGGCGGCGCCGGCCTCGCGGCTCTCTGGCTCGCCTGCTGAGCGACGTGACGGAGAGCTGCCAGTCCTGGCTGGACCAGAAAGTCTTCGGAGGCGTGTTCAGGACAGGACAGAACCGGGACCAAGACCACGGCCATGACGGGGACCAGGATTGGACCGGGACGGGCCAGGAAAGCCCCGCCCCGCTGGACGAGTCATCTTGGCTCAACAGCACCGAGCTGGACGACGGTCGCAGCTTCACTTACGGTGCGTAACGGAGGGACACTTCCTGTTTGAGATAAGATCAGATTTAAAGGGCCAGCGCACTCAAATTACACCACGATTCATTCTGTCCTGCAGAAACTTTCCTCATTTTAAAATATCTGCAAAGTCTAATCGGTGATTACTCATAACGGCCGACAATTAGGTGTTTTGGTGGCGCCCTCTAGTGGCCGTAGTAGTTCTGACGGGAGCAAAGCAGGAAGTAAAGTGAGGGAGTATAACATATACCTACCTCTCCGTCTCTGCTGATGGGGAATGATTGAGATTTCTCTTGCACAGCTACCAGAAGACTTACAGCTTTCAGACAGGTTGCTCACGTCACATCTACGTCTTCCAGCTCAGTTGGAGGCTGCGCAGTAACGCTCAGCATCACCGGGAAAGAGCTCCTAATAGACTCCACTGGTCTCCATGGAAACAACGGGATCTATTGGTCCATTCCTTTAACTGTCTATGGGAAACACAGAAATATAAATGTATGTTTCTCCCTTTCAGACCACACTGAGATCCCGCCCCCTCCCGACAAAGTGGCCCCGCCCCCGACGCTCCTCATCCAGGAGGAGATTTGTTCTGAGATCTGTCAATCGAAGGAGCGGTTCACCCAATCGCTGGGCGGCCTCTCTGAAGTCCCGCCTCCCTCACCCTTCTACACCAACAGCTGCCAGACCTCACCTGATCCCGCAGGTGAGCTGCTGCACCTTTTACTCTCCTTTTACCGGTTAGAGAGTATCTAGTGTACACCAGAGAGTATCTTGTGTACACCAGTGAGTATCTTGTGTACACCAGAGAGTATCTTGTGTACACCAGAGAGTATCTTGTGTACACCAGAGAGTATCTTGTGTACACCAGAGAGTATCTTGTGTACACCAGTGAGTATCTTGTGTACACCAGTGAGTATCTTGTGTACACCAGTGAGTATCTTGTGTACACCAGAGAGTATCTAGTGTGTTCTGTCCCCCTAGAGGCTCCAAAGTGTCGGATGTTCATTTGCTTGTTGTCCAAAAGTGTTGTTGCTGATGTTGTTGATGTTGCTGTTGTTGTTGTTGTTTGATTTGATTTCGTTATAACGTGCGTTCTCTCTCTGTTTGACATGTTTCTGTGTTTGTGTTCTAGGGTTAACGATGAAGAGCCTTCTCCTTTTCATCTTCGCCATCTTCATCTTCACCGCTCTGTACTCAGGGTAAACACACACACACACACACACACACACACACACACACACACACACACACAGTCTCACACACACTTCGTTGGCCAATCAAGAGTTGAGTTGACGCTTGTTTTTTTCCAACATCTTTCTACACGTATAACCCATTAAACATTTTTGTACATTTTTGACACTTTTTGATGTTTTTTGTACACTTTTTTTCGGAGTTGACCCTGAAGTGTTTGTGACGCTCTCTTCCTGCAGGTGTCTGTTGTGGAGCGCAAGCGTCACGTCCGTCGTGTTCATGACGATCTCGACATGTATGCGTAAGTATTTTATGTTTCTGTCGGTCAAACATGGTGGACCTCAGGGTTTCCCTCGGTTTGTGGAAGACCCCCTGCTGGAGATCAGATATAATGCAGCTTTAAGGAGTCCCCCCCTGCTGGAGATCAGATATAATGCAGCTTTAAGGAGTCCCCCCCTGCTGGAGATCAGATATAATGCAGCTTTAAGGAGTCCCCCTGCTGGAGATCAGATATAATGCAGCTTTAAGGAGTCCCCCTGCTGGAGATCAGATATAATGCAGCTTTAAGGAGTCCCCCTGCTGGAGATCAGATATAATGCAGCTTTAAGGAGTCCCCCCCTGCTGGAGATCAGATATAATGCAGCTTTAAGGAGTCCCCCCTGCAGGAGATCAGATATAATGCAGCTTTAAGGAGTCCCCCCCTGCAGGAGATCAGATATAATGCAGCTTTAAGGAGTCCCCCTGCTGGAGATCAGATATAATGCAGCTTTAAGGAGTCCCCCTGCTGGAGATCAGATATAATGCAGCTTTAAGGAGTCCCCCTGCAGGAGATCAGATATAATGCAGCTTTAAGGAGTCCCCCTGCAGGAGATCAGATATAATGCAGCTTTAAGGAGTCCCCCTGCTGGAGATCAGATATAATGCAGCTTTAAGGAGTCCCCCTGCTGGAGATCAGATATAATGCAGCTTTAAGGAGTCCCCCTGCTGGAGATCAGATATAATGCAGCTTTAAGGAGTCCCCCTGCTGGAGATCAGATATAATGCAGCTTTAAGGAGTCCCCCTGCTGGAGATCAGATATAATGCAGCTTTAAGGAGTCCCCCCTGCTGGAGATCAGATATAATGCAGCTTTAAGGAGTCCCCCTGCAGGAGATCAGATATAATGCAGCTTTAAGGAGTCCCCCTGCTGGAGATCAGATATAATGCAGCTTTAAGGAGTCCCCCCCTGCTGGAGATCAGCCCGCCCAACATGTTTTCCTAAACCCAACCCGACCAGCGGGTTTAGATCTAATGTTAAAAAAGACTTTTGGCGTCAATTACAAACCCAAAGGCGCCTGACCAAGGCTGTAAATATACATAATAATAATAATAATAATAATAATAATAATAATAAAACTTGTTTCTTGTCTCTCAGTTCTGACCAAGTCGGGCCCGATGGGCGAGTGGAGGAGGGCAAAGACGGAGGTGAGTCCAAAAATTAAACAAGTTTCTTAACGAAGGCGCTGTCAGCGTTTGGTTCCAGAAAGCAGCCGACAGTGTTTCTTGTTGCTATAACAACAGCTGCTGCTACAGCATCCTAGAGCGCCATGTGGAGCAGTGCTAACGTTAGATAAACAAAGTGGTGGAGCAAACTAGAGAAAGAACAGAGAGGGATATATATAGATCTATATATATATAGATATATGTACATATCTATATATAGATAGATAGATAGATATACAGAGAGAGAGAGAGGGGTGTTAACGTTAGAGCACCCGGTCATATCATCTAACTTGCTGTCTTGTTGCTATGGAAACGACATGTCAGGTCTACTCCGCTTGTCATCGGGTTGTTTTTCCCATAAAATGTTACGTTTTTCTACTTGTATTAGACGCTCCAGGCTGCAGGAAACTGACCACGTGACTCTTCTCTTTCAGGACATCACATCAAGGAACGAGTGAGGGCAGCGACGGCGTCCAACAGCCCGCGGGGGGGGAACAGGAAGAGCGACAGGAAGCGCCGGAAATATCTGTTGGCACGCGAGGAGCTCCGGAGAACGTCTGCAGCGACTCCTGTCTGACGCTTTGACAATTTTCTGAATGTAAATGTATCTCTGAACGTCCGGACGGACGTCGTGAGACGGCGTCACGTACGACACGCCAGCTCCTACGCCGTTATTAGCGTGTTAGCAAGACGCAGACTTGTTGTTTAACGTGTGTATCAACGCCGTTCGGCCTCCGTTGACTTGCATTACCTTGCGATAGCGTGTGAATTGATCGTAAAATACACTCCATTCATAGTCGACAGAAACAAAAAGAAACTACGAAAAGCTGTTTTTCGGTCGTCGTTCCACTTTTACAACCGTCACAACTCTAGTTTTGGTTGAAATAAACACATTTCTTACTGATGTGAACACACGCTGGCTCTATACACAGAATGAGATGAAATGAATGAAAATAAAGTGGAAAAAAGTAACAAAAATGACGAAAGGGAGGGGGGGGGACATCGGTAAAAGGGGATCATAAAACGTAAAAAAGCGCAGAGTAAAAGTGACAAAAACATCGTAAAAGGGTGGAAAAAAGGAACAATAACGACGAAAAAAGGAACAATAACGACGAAAAAAGTTTGACAAACATCGGAAAGGGGGGGGGAACAACATAAAGGGGAAAAACATCGGAAAAAGGGGATCATAAAACGTAAAAAAGCGCAGAAGAAAAGTGACAAAAACATCGTAAAAGGGTGGAAAAAAGGAACAATAACGACGAAAAAAGGAACAATAACGACAAAAAAAGGAACAATAACGACGAAAAAAGTTTGACAAACATCGGAAGGGGGGGAACAACATAAAGGGGAAAAACATCGGAAAAAGGGGATCATAAAACGTAAAAAAGCACAGAGTAAAAGTGACAAAAACATCATAGAAGGGTGAAAAAAAGAACAAAAACGACGAAAAAAGTTGGAAAAACATCGGAAAGGGGGGGGGACAACATAAAGGGAAAACATCGGTAAAAACGGCAGAAAACTGTTGTTTTTTAAAAATTCGGACCAAGAAAAACAAAAAGTTGCTCAGTGGGCAGGAGGCCAACACGAGGGTCCCGGTCAGTCCTCAGGCCGTCAGACCCCGTATGGATCCGGTATCTCTGTGGTTCCTGGATGCAGAAGAAGGGGGGCAGGAGGCCGCGACGTGAAGTACTGAATGACTTTATAAGGTTTTTCTAATTCAATCACGTTTGGGCCTCAAACTTCTTCTTTCTTTTTTTCGGAAAGCTTCAACGTTTCCGACTTGGTGCTAAATAATTCGTAAGTGCCTGAATGCCTCACGTTAACCAAAGTCTGTCTTTTGAGGCAATTAAACCCAAATTTAATGGATGTAGTTATTAGCAAAAAATGTTAGCGTGAACACAAGTCGTAACAAACACGGGAAGCTTTTCCATCGCGCACGTTCGCCGTAGACGACGTAAACGTGGCATCAGATCTGTAACGTGAAGAATTAGCATCCAGTCACACCAGACAGGGATTTAGCTAAATTAATGCGTATCTTAGGGCTAATAAAGCTACTGTAACTGCCAAGCTAGCCGCTGCCAAGCTAGCCGCTGACATGCTAGCCGCTGCCAAGCTAGCTGCTGACATGCTAGCTACTGTTATGCTAGCCGCTGTTATGCTAGCCACTGACATGCTAGCCGCTGACATGCTAGCCGCTGACATGCTAGCCGCTGTTATAATATATTGTTATAATATCTTTATTTAAAGGAACACGCCGACTTATTGGGACTTTACTTATTCACTGTATCCCCCAGAGTTAGATAAGTCCAGACATTCCCTTCTCATCTCCATGCGTGACGTAACTTTGTTTGAAGCACCCACCGCTAGCCTAGCTTAGCACAGATTCTGAAGGTAACTGGTTCCAACGAGCCTAGCTTAGCACAGATCTTGGAGATCTGGCCTACTGCTGCCAATAAGTGACAGAATAACGCCAACATGTTCCTATTTCCATTTTATTATATATATATATATATATATATATATATATATATATATATATATATATATATATATTTCTTTGTGAAAAGCACCGTTGTTACGCTCTGCTCCTTCTCAGGTGCTGCGAACAAATCCCTCCGCTCAAATAGCAGTGCTTCGGCTTCTGAGAATATAGTTCCCAGTGTGTATACAGTTAGAATATGGCTGTGTACATAGGCACATGTTAGCGTTATTTTGTCACTTATTGGGAGCAGTAGGCTAGTTGGAGCCGGTTACCTCCAGCATCTGTGCTAAGCTAGGCTAGTTGGAGCCGGTTACCTCCAGCATCTGTGCTAAGCTAAGCTAGTTGGAGCCGGTTACCTCCAGCATCTGTGCTAAGCTAAGCTAGTTGGAGCCGGTTACCTCCAGCATCTGTGCTAAGCTAGGCTAGTTGGAGCCGGTTACCTCCAGCATCTGTGCTAAGCTAAGCTAGTTGGAGCCGGTTACCTCCAGCATCTGTGCTAAGCTAAGCTAGTTGGAGCCGGTTACCTCCAGCATCTGTGCTAAGCTAAGCTAGTTGGAGCCGGTTACCTCCAGCATCTGTGCTAAGCTAAGCTAGTTGGAGCCGGTTACCTCCAGCATCTGTGCTAAGCTAAGCTAGTTGGAGCCGGTTACCTCCAGCATCTGTGCTAAGCTAAGCTAGTTGGAGCCGGTTACCTCCAGCATCTGTGCTAAGCTAAGCTAGTTGGAGCCGGTTACCTCCAGCATCTGTGCTAAGCTAGGCTAGCGGTGGATGCGCAGAGTTGCGACATACGATGAGAAGGGTGGACTTATCTAACACGATGAATGAGTAAAGTCCCAAAAAGTCAGCGTGTTCCTTTAAATGTAGCATCAAATTGACAAATAAACAACATTTCGCCCCTTTTAAATTCTGGTGTGACCGGCCCTTTAAGAGTCACATGTCTCTTTTTTATGTGTGATTTACAAGTTTCTGTTTCGTCTGTTTGTATTTACTCAAAGTGCCAAATGTGACAATTCAGGAAATTATGAAACTTCGTCAATGAACAAAAATCGATGTATATTCCTAATATTTTTAACCCCGCTCTGCATGATTTAGCATTTAAAGCTGCACTTATCAATGTTTTGTATATAAACGATGGATCAAATTATGGGAAAGATCCTAAACTCAGAGAAGCTCAGAGAAGCTTTATTTTTTAGCTTCTAGTTTTGGTTTTATGGCTAAAAATAAATATAAAATAGAAGATGTTTTTCTCAGGATGTGGTGGAGACCAAAGCAGAGCTAAAAGGAAAGTGAAACCAGCTTTGAGCTATTTTTCCTCTGGGTTTGGTGTCGGAGATGTTAGCCAATCAGCAGCAACCTGCATGCTAACATATATATATATATATATATATATATATATATATATATATATATATATATATATATATATATATATATATATATATATATATATATATATATATATATATTTTTCCATCAACTGCACTTGACAGCACTTATTAATATTATATATTGTATTTCTAATGCTCGCCTCGCCAAATCCACCAGACTCCATGTCAATAAATAGTAATTTTAGCGTCGTATTACACACTTCCTTCCGAGTTAACAGAAACCATATAAAACTATTAAAAGTTGTTTTTGGTCTTCTCTACACTTTTCCAACCATGAAAAACTCTAGTTTTGGTTTAAATAAACAAATACTTTACTGATTTACATGTGAAAATATGTTGGCGCTATACATGCTAAAAGTGATGTTTTTTAAATGGAGTCTGGTTGGTTTAGCGCTAGCTACGTCGTAGCTGTTTCTGGTAAACAGAAACATCTTAATTAGGTTTTAAATAGTTATATATTATTCAAATAGTTATATATTGCTATGGGGATGTGCACCAGGTAGTAGGCACACTGTTAACATTTCTGGGGAATTTTCTTGTTAAATCTGTTGTTTTTTCCACTGTGATGAACTCATCTTATAAAAGTCTGAAAACTGTAAAAAGTTAAACTCCAAACGCGGCGAAAACTAGATTTTTACACTGAAAAAGATTATTAATCTGATGAAAAATCAATGTTTCCAGTGGTCATCGCTGTGTTAAAATCACTAAATTGTCTAATTTGTGCAACGTGTGAGCGATGAGACGTCGCCTGTTGGTGGCGCCGCGTTCTCAGGTTAACTTTTGACAGTATTTTGTGTATTTTTTGTGTATTTTTTGTGTATTTTTTGTGTATTTTTTGTGTATTGTCAGATACTTTCCAGTGTCAGTGAAAATGTTTTGTGTGAAGTTAAAATGAATGTTCAACATCCATTAAATCCTGTTAGGAACACAAACCGTGTACTTCTGTTATGTTTCTACTACTACTACTACTACTACTACTAATACTAATACTACTGCTGCTGTACACAGGGAACATACTACTACTACTACTGTACACAGCGAACATACTATTACTACCACTACTACTACTACTGTTACTACTACTACTACTGCTGCTGTACACAGGGAACATACTACTACTACTAATACTACTAATACTACTACTACTGCTGTACACAAGCAACATACTACTACTACTAATACTACTACTACTGCTGTACACAAGCAACATACTACTACTACTAATACTACTGCTACTACTACTGCTGCTGTACACAGGGAACATACTACTACTAATACTACTGCTACTACTACTACTACTGTACACAGCGAACATACTACTACTCATACTACTACTGCTACTACTACTACTGCTGCTGTACACAGCGAACATACTACTACTAATACTACTACTAATACTACTACTGTACACAGGGAACATACTACTACTACTGTACACAGCGAACATACTACTACTAATACTACTACTACTGCTACTGTACACAGGGAACATACTACTACTAATACTACTAATACTACTACTGCTGTACACAGGGAACATACTACTACTAATACTACTAATACTACTACTGCTGTACACAGGCAACATACTACTACTACTACTACTGCAGCGGGTCAACTCTGCAACTCACCTGATTGCACGGACTGTCAATCATGATGGAGACCGCCCCTTTCTATAGCCCCGCCCCTTCGCAGGTTATATAACCCCGCCCCCCAGGCCCGGGACGCTGTTCCCCTCCAGACCAGAGCCCAGCGGCAGAGCAGAGGACTGATGTGAGTCTAACGCACCTCTCACCGCTTAACGCAGTGTTTTCATCACATTGAAGGTTTTCCTGAAACTCTGATTCATAGTTCTGTTCATGCTGAATTGTAGAGTTCAATCCTGTGTGAGTAAAAAGAAACTGAGGTGTACACACACACACACACACACACACACACACACACACACACACACACACACACACACACACACACACACACACAGGTGTTTTCACTTAATCTGGCTGATTAGCCCTCTTCAGGACTCTGTGATTGTGTATAAAGAGTCTCATGTTAGTTTTGTTGTATATTATTAGAGGGGGAAATCACCAGACGACACGCACGCGCACACACGCAGGCACGGACGCACGCTGGAGAAAATCGCTGTTTACATCCTGTTCCCTCTCTGCAGCGGGTGGGGCTGCTCAGTCCCGTCCCCCCCCCTCCGCGACTGGCACACGCACGCACGCACGCACACGGTGGATGTAGGAAAACCCAGAGATGATGACGTACAGGACGCCCAAAACTGAGGTCAGCTACGCTCGTTATTGTACGTTAATTATTATTATTATTATTGCACTATGCTCCATATTTAAATTGTTGTTCTGTTTAGAGTATGTATATATTGTGTATATATTAGTGTGTATATTTTTTGTTTTTGGTTGTTTTTGTATGTAAAATGAGCAAACCATGCTCCAAAAAAAAATTCCTCGTATGTGTCCTCATACCTGGCAATAAAGCTGATTCTGATTAATGAGTTAAAGTCCAACAAGTCCTTCATCAAACCGTATGAATGAGTCTGAGCCAGGATAGAAACATTAACCCTCGGATGGTATTCAGGTCACATTGACCCGTTTTAAATCTTTACAAGAAGAAAAATGGTCCAAGTTCCATGTTTTCTACCTGAAATCAGCACCTTACCTTATTTCCTGAGATAAACATGTATTCCTGACTCAGAACATTATTCTGGATATGACACTTATGTTGTTTCCATAGTGATTTTTAACATGAATTATAACCTGATGATAAAAACGAACCCCACTTCCATCTTTAATAGTGTTCTAGTAGAGACTGATTCATTCCCTGAACATAGATGTTATCTCAGCTGCTGGAAATGGAGATAAAGACAATATTTGTTAATAGATTATGAAGGAAAATTTTATTTCAGAATTGTTTTTAAAACCCCAAATAAGTCCCGGGTCAGTTTGACCCGAGGGATCAACAAGCCGCTGACAGACATGTTCAAATTTGATTTTTGAGTCATTTTATTCTCCTCAAAACAGTTTTTATTTTTTTTATTTAACTGTACTTTTTTTTTTTTTTTTGCAACTTTCTGTCTCCCGTAACTTCATTGCAACAAACACAAAAAACATCGCAACTTTTATCGCAATTTTTTTACAAAAGCTTCCGCAAAATCTGGCATTTTGGGCCGCAACAATCTCAAAAAAAGGCTGAAATCCTGGAGGGTCTGACTTCTACATCTGACCCCCCCCCCCCGCTTACGGGTTTTACACTAATTGTTGGAATTCATGGGCACTAAACCTCAACCTTTTTGAGTTTAATAAGCAGTAATATGCTATAAAATTGAATAAAAATTCCACAATTTAATGAAAGTAGCATACTGGTCCTTAATTTTACTTGAGAAGAGCATTAAATGGAACATCATGTTAATTTTAGGGAATTTCTGATAGACATTTTTCTTTTGAAAATGAGTCAAATTTGACCCCGAAGAAGAAAAGAGGAATAAAAAAAAACATCTTTTGGAAATTGAGCTTAATGCCTTAACCCTCATGTTGTCTTCATGTTGTCCTTGTGTCGTCCTCGTGTCGTCCTCGTGTTGTCCTCATGTTGTCCTCGTGTTGTCTTCATGTTGTCCTCATGTTGTCCTTGTGTTGTCTTCATGTTGTCAAGGACAACATGAAGACAAGGACAACGTGTTGTCCAAAATAACATGATTGATTCCACACAACGCTCTTTGCCAAGTACAAATCTCTACTTTCATTAATTTTGGGGCGTCTTATTCAATTTTATAGCATTTGAAACCAAATTGAAGTGTTTTTGAAATAGTATTGAGAGTAAAAGTTGACATATTCCAGTCTGTGATTATCATCAACATCCATTCCTTTAATTTTAGTCTCAATAATTCCTAATTTCTGCTTTTCTAACTCAAACATTAGGTATAATTTCCTATAAATGAGCTTTATTGACCATAAATTAAAAAAATAACTAAAACTAAAGTTAATAAGTTAGTGTTACGTGGTGCAAACATTGAAAAAAAAGTGACAATTGTTGAAAAAAGGGACAAAAACATATAAAGTGTTGATTTTGAGTTTTGACAGGAAGACAACACGAGGTTAATTAAAAGAAATTTGGAAAATCCAACTTTTAAGGACACCAATAAATAAGTTCTTCCTTTTAAAATAGAGGAAGACAACAAGAGGGTTAATTGATCAATTAGTCAGTTCACTGTTGCCATGTGTGGCTCCTGTAAGATCAGGGGTGCCCCCCCCACGCCGCCCCCGGGTCACTGGACCGCTTCTCCCCGGCGTGCACGCTGACGTGGCGCCTCAGGTGGCTTCCCGAGATGAAGGTCTTCCCGCAGAAGGAACACCTGAACTGTTTGCAGTCCGTGTGCACGCTCATGTGCACCTTCAGCGAGCCCGACTGGGCGAAGCGCTTCCCGCAGTGCACGCAGCCGTAGCGTTTCTCTCCGGTGTGGACGCTCTGGTGGCGCTTCAGGTTGCTGGAGTCGGAGAAGCGCTTGCCGCAGAGCGCGCAGACGAACGGCTTCTCGCCCGTGTGCACCCTCATGTGGGTCTTCAGGTTCTTCAGGCAGGCCAGACTCTTCCCGCAGAAGTTGCAGACAAACGCCTTGGCGCCGCCGTCCTCCCCCCCGCCGCGGCCGACGCCGTCCCGAGGTCGCCAGCCGTCCCTTCTGATGAAAGCGTAGAGTCTTCCCGCCGGCTCTTTCCTCGCAGGAGGCTGCGGCTCGTCTGCAGGCGGCGGCGCCCTCTGCTGGCTGTTGTGGAGACCCGCAGCCTGCTCCTACGTCAGAAATCAGTCCAGAGTTATTCATAAAGCAGCTTTTAACCCGAGTAGTAATTCATAAAGCTGCTTTTAACCCGAGTAGTAATTCATAAAGCAGCTTTTAACCCGAGTAGTAATTCATAAAGCAGCTTTTAACCCGAGTAGTAATTCATAAAGCAGCTTTTAACCCGAGTAGTAATTCATAAAGCTGCTTTTAACCCGAGTAGTAATTCATAAAGCAGCTTTTAACCCGAGTAGTAATTCATAAAGCTGCTTTTAACCCGAGTAGTAATTCATAAAGCAGCTTTTAACCCGAGTAGTAATTCATAAAGCTGCTTTTAACCCGAGTAGTTATTCATGAAGCAGCTTTTAACCCTTGAGTTATTCATAAAGCAGCTTTTAACCATCAGTTATTCATGAAGCAGCTTTTAACCCTTGAGTTATTCATGAAGCAGCTTTTAACCCTTGAGTTATTCATAAAGCAGCTTTTAACCATCAGTTATTCATAAAGCAGCTTTTAACCATCAGTTATTCATAAAGCAGCTTTTAACCATCAGTTATTCATAAAGCAGCTTTTAACTCTCGAGTTATTCATAAAGCAGCTTTTAACTCTCGAGTTATTCATAAAGCAGCTTTTAACTCTCGAGTTATTCATAAAGCAGCTTTTAACCCTCGAGTTATTCATAAAGCAGCTTTTAACCATCAGTTATTCATAAAGAAGCTTTTAACTCTTGAGTTATTCATAAAGCAGCTTTTAACCATCAGTTATTCATAAAGCAGCTTTTAACTCTCGAGTTATTCATAAAGCAGCTTTTAACTCTCGAGTTATTCATAAAGCAGCTTTTAACCCTCGAGTTATTCATAAAGCAGCTTTTAACCCTCGAGTTATTCATAGAGCAGCTTTTAACTCTTGTGTTGTCTTCGGGTCAGATTTGACCGGTTTACAAAACCTTTCTATATCAGAAAAGAAAATTGCGAAAAAAGTGACAAATGTTGAAAAAAAACCTTTTTTTTTTAATGCTGAAAAAGTGCCCAAATGAGAAAAAGTGACAAAAAAACATCAAAATCGGGAAAAAGTAACAAACATCAGAAAAAGTGATAAAACATCATTGGAAAAAGCTACAAAGAAATTATTAAAAAAATTGACTAAAACATAATTAAAAAAATGTCAAGTGGGAAAAAAAAGAATAAAATGGACGAATATTGAAAAGTTTAGAAAAAGAAAAACAAACTGTTGATTTCAACCCAGAAACAGAGCTGCAGGTCGACACAAGGGTTAAAGTGCTGAGTAACAGAGCATAACTGGCTAATACTGGGGGGGGGGGATACAGTATAGCATTGATACACAGACGCCAAGTATGGATCTTTATTATATATATTATATATTATGTGTTGGTCGGTTTGTCTGCTTCACAATAACATTGAAGTGATACGAACAGAGAAATGTTTCTATTAATATTCTGTCTATTCAAAACGCCATTTCACCGAAAAACAAGAATACGGTAAATCTTAAACGTGGTGTTTCCATGGTGACCTCTGTCTCTGTGTTGACGCTCCAACCTGCTGCTGATTTCTGAGGACTATGGTTACCTGGTCCTCAGATCTCTGCAGGGTAAATCCAGACAGCTAGCTAGACTATCTGTCCAATCTGAGGACTATGGTTACCTGGTCCTCAGGTCTCTGCAGGGTAAATCCAGACAGCTAGCTAGACTATCTGTCCAATCTGAGGACTATGGTTACCTGGTCCTCAGATCTCTGCAGGGTAAATCCAGACAGCTAGCTAGACTATCTGTCCAATCTGAGGACTATGGTTACCTGGTCCTCAGATCTCTGCAGGGTAAATCCAGACAGCTAGCTAGACTATCTGTCCAATCTGAGGACTATGGTTACCTGGTCCTCAGATCTCTGCAGGGTAAATCCAGACAGCTAGCTAGACTATCTGTCCAATCTGAGGACTCTGGTTACCTGGTCCTCAGGTCTCTGCAGGGTAAATCCAGACAGCTAGCTAGACTATCTGTCCAATCTGAGGACTATGGTTACCTGGTCCTCAGGTCTCTGCAGGGTAAATCCAGACAGCTAGCTAGACTATCTGTCCAATCTGAGGACTATGGTTACCTGGTCCTCAGGTCTCTGCAGGGTAAATCCAGACAGCTAGCTAGACTATCTGTCCAATCTGAGGACTATGGGTACCTGGTCCTCAGGTCTCTGCAGGGTAAATCCAGACAGCTAGCTAGACTATCTGTCCAATCTGAGGACTATGGTTACCTGGTCCTCAGGTCTCTGCAGGGTAAATCCAGACAGCTAGCTAGACTATCTGTCCAATCTGAGGACTATGGGTACCTGGTCCTCAGATCTCTGCAGGGTAAATCCAGACAGCTAGCTAGACTATCTGTCCAATCTATTTTCGTCTAGACTAAAACAACTCTCGGAGCAATCCCCTAAAGGAATCGTCATGGATACAGACGTCCTCGCTAGTACCCAGTGCAAAGACAAACCTGGAGCTGCAGACACTCACCTCACTGACGGGGAAAGCGAAGCTGCTGCCGCCTAAATCTGTCGCGGCGGTAGCACTCGCGCCGGCGTTCAACGCGTACGAGCAGCCGGGATCCTCGCTCAAAGGATTCTGGGTAGTGAGGGAGCCGTGTTGGAGCGGCGGCTCGTACATCAGACAGTCATAACCGCTGGTTTCTGACTTCTGGCTGGAGGTCAGGGTTTCCTGCACGTCCCCGCTCACCCACGGCTGAGGCGGAGCGCTGTCTTCCTCTGCTACTTCCTGTTTGGTCGGAGGGGGCGGGGCTTCTGTCTCGGCCCTCTGTCCGTCAACAGCGCAACAAAACTCTTCTGGAGAGAGAAAAAGCAGAATATCACACCTTTTCTTAAATATTTCTAAAAATACATAAACCCGTAATGGTACAAAAGACAATACTTTTATTTTGAAATTATTAGATCACTGCCTCCAATATTTACGGTAGAGGCTGCTTATCAAGTCATATTTTAGACTTTTTAAGCCCTATTTCAGACCTTTATGAATGAAATTTAAGACCTCCCTATAGTAGCTAGAATAAGTTGACCCCCCCCCAGGCTGAAGTTGATTAAAAAGAGGATTAAAAAAACATCTTTTGAAAGTTGATCTTAATGCCTTAATTCAAAGAATTTTGGAAAATCCAACCTTTAAGGACACTAATTTTCTTTATGAATGAATAATGTCTCATGAATAAATAAATAAAAGTTCTTATAAAGAAATGAATAAATAAATGTTAAATTCCCATAGAGGCACAGTTTATTATTAAAGACCAGTTATTTCATGGATCACGATACTATGCATCCTGATAAAGTTCCCTTGGCCTTTTGGAATTAAAATAACCCAAAATATCGGCCGATATTAGGCATTTCCCAACATATCGGTATCTGCATTTATAATGGCTGATTAAAAAATAAATTATATATTTAGATGTTCCTCTGTTCTGTTGTGACAATGGAATAAATTATTATTTTAGTGAGAACTCATAACTACTATTGAGAATATAGATAGAGTGATAGATATAGATATGTAAACAGATATCTATCTCTCTACATATCTCTCTCTCTATCTACATATCTCTCTCTCTATCTACATATCTCTCTATCTACATATCTCTCTCTCTCTCTCTCTATCTACATATCTCTCTCTCTATCTACATATCTCTCTCTCTATCTACATATCTCTCTCTCTCTCTATCTACATATCTCTCTCTCTCTACATATCTATCTCCCTCTCTCTCTCTACATATCTCTCTCTCTCTCTCTATCTACATATCTCTCTCTATCTACATATCTCTCTCTATCTACATATCTCTCTCTCTACATATCTCTCTATCTACATATCTCTCTCTCTCTCTACATATCTCTCTCTCTCTCTCTCTATCTACATATCTCTCTCTCTCTCTCTACATATCTCTCTATCTACATATCTCTCTCTCTATCTACATATCTCTCTATCTATATCGGCATATTGATTTTTAAATGACCAGATGTTCTTATCGGTCTGAGAAATCCTTTACCCCGTCGGGATCTGGTGCCTAAAGCTCTACACCGGCTACACAAATGATCCGTCAAACTCACACGATGCGGCAAAATATTGAATATATATTTTTTCACCCTTGGAGTGAACACGCCGTCCGTCGTCCAGTTATCCAAAGGAAGTTTTGCACTTAGAGCTACATTTCTAATGAATAAAGCTGCCCTCTCCACAGGACACCATCACCCTAAAGGAGGTTTTATCTACAGAAGGAAATGCATGTTTCATTTTGCTGGCAGGCAACACAATAACATGATAATTAACTGGGCGTTACGGCCCTTAACGACCACTAGAGTACTCACTGTCCCGCTCAGACGGGGACCAGGACTCGTGGTCGTCCTCCACTTTGATCACTGCGACAGTCAGTGGGGCCGACTCACCTGCAGCCGCCGCACGCTGGAGGAGAGACAGACATGTTACTGAAAGTTATGTTGGAGACAGACAGACAGACAGACAGACAGACAGACAGACAGACAGACAGACAGACAGACAGACAGACATGTTACTGAAAGGTATGTTAGAGACAGACAGACAGACATGTTACTGAAAGGTATGTTGGAGACAGACAGACAGACATGTCGCTGAAAGGTATGTTGGAGACAGACAGACAGACAGACATGTCGCTGAAAGGTATGTTGGAGACAGACAGACGGACAGACATGTCGCTGAAAGGTATGTTGGAGACGGACAGACATGTTGCTGAAAGCAGGGCTGCCAACTCTCACGCATTGGCTGTGAGACACACGCATTTGACTGGTGTCACACGCCACACCCCCGATTTCTCACGCTGAAGTGTCAACCCGGTCGGTCAAATTTCTGAAAGATGAGTTTATCTATAGATCTATAGATATAGATATAGATCTACCTGTTGAGCCAATCGACTAGTTGTGCTTTCAGAGACTGTGAGGGGTTCAAGAGCGCTCCCTGTCTGTGGAATCTTCGAAAAGTCGCAAACTGAGAACATTTCTTCACGAGCCATCCCAGGTGCATTTCCCGGCTTCAGGTATGTGATCTGAGTATCACAGACCCGTCCGTCGCTTCGTGTCCACTCTCTCTGTAACAATAGAGGTGAGCAGCGCAGCTGGTAGTGCAGCAACTTCAGTTCATTTTAGTGGACTCGCTCTGCTGTGGACAGTGACGCGGTGCATCCGTGCCTAGACCTCTGATGAAGAGCAGTACAGCCCCCTCTAAACTTTGTCAAAGACCAGAGACCCAAGTGGTCCTCTGTGTCTGTGCGACGGTCTGAGTGAGATCCACCATATCAACGGAGCAATAACATGCACAGTAGACTATATTACAACTCTCCAAATCTCGGACAACAGAGATGGGAGGAGATATATTTTGAATGTGCACAAAGTTGTAAACATGAGCAGAAATCTGATGAAACACATCTGAGCTATATGAAGTCCAGGGGTTTATAAATTCATTCAAATGAATTAATGTATGATTCACATGAATAAGTGCACATTTAAAGAGATGTACTTCCCCAACAAAACACCTGAGGGCCTTATTTTTTGATATTTT
Organism: Percina caprodes; assembly: GCA_013375575.1. Lineage (NCBI taxonomy): Eukaryota > Metazoa > Chordata > Actinopteri > Perciformes > Percidae > Percina > Percina caprodes. Next base: position 251,788 of record JABXJD010000250.1, on the reverse strand, counting down.
CAATTGTTTCCAGCATAACTTGATGTAGAAATGGGTAGAAATAGTTATAGCAGAAACATTCACTGTGTAATACTCAAAATTATATATGTCTTCACAAAATCTGGAAACAAAAGCTCTGCCATTGGGTTGCCAGGCCAGCTGTGACTGGTCCAGATGTTTGTGCCAGCACCAGGGGGGGGGCAGATACTGGGAAACGTTGGGCCACTATTGTGCTTCTCTAATCTCTGTGCATCTCTAAATGTAACTGTAAATAATTCATTCAATGTTTCATAAAATGAACAAATAGTCTTTATTTTCCCAAAGTAATAAAGTAAACACAGTAAGTGGGGCCCAGAGGATGGGGGGCCCAGAGGATGGGGGGCCCAGAGGATGGGGGGGCCAAACATGACTGAGCCTTGGCACAAAGGTTAAAGGGTTAGAATTTATGTAAATCAGTTATATTTCTCATTCTTTAGAATTGTAGTGGTCTTAGTTGATCCCTCTGGTAGACCAACATTAATTTAACTTTGGGTCCCTGGTCCCTACACTGAAAACCGTGTGTGTGTGTGTGGGTGTGTGAGTGTGTGGGTGTGTGTGTGGGTGTGTGTGTGTGGGTGTGTGAGTGTGGGTAGTCATGAGAGAGAATGAGAGAAGGAAATTTGTGTGAGGTGGACCTGTTCACCACAGACCTAAATCTTCTCAGCTGTTGCTACTGACATATGCTGCACTGTCTCTTCATGTGGCTCCTTATGTTTGGCACATTGTCTGCTTCAGTTCTTATATCATAAGGTAATACAACGTGTAATCAAGTGATGACTGATTAACATTAATGTAAATGCTTAATGCCCTGATAACTGTTGATACAACAGTGCAAAGGCTCTTAACCTGCAGTTTTGCACATATCATGTAAGACTTGATTTCTCCATTTTTTTTGCACAAAACTCTCCAGAAAGTGCCATTTAATGGTTTATTTTTCAAAAAAATTCTGGGGGGGCATACCCAAAATCTCACTCCAAGGTTTTGGAAAAAGTTGGCAGCTCTGCAGACATGTTACTGAAAGGTATGTTGGAGACAGACAGACAGACATGTTACTGAAAGGTATGTTGGAGACAGACAGACAGACATGTTGCTGAAAGGTATGTTGGAGACAGACAGACAGACAGACAGACATGTTACTGAAAGGTATGTTGGAGACAGACAGACAGACAGACATGTTACTGAAAGGTATGTTGGAGACAGACAGACAGACAGACATGTTACTGAAAGGTATGTTGGAGACAGACAGACAGACAGACAGACATGTTACTGAAAGGTATGTTGGAGACAGACAGACAGACAGACAGACAGACATGTTGCTGAAAGGTATGTTGGAGACAGACAGACAGACAGACAGAAATGTTGCTGAAAGGTATGTTGGAGACAGACAGACAGACATGTTGCTGAAAGGTATGTTGGAGACAGACAGACAGACAGACAGACAGACAGACATGTTACTGAAAGGTATGTTGGAGACAGACAGACAGACATGTTGCTGAAAGGTATGTTGGAGGGAGACAGACAGACAGACAGACAGACAGACAGACATGTTACTGAAAGGTATGTTGGAGACAGACAGACAGACAGACAGACATGTTACTGAAAGGTATGTTGCAGACAGACAGACAGACAGACAGAAATGTTGCTGAAAGGTATGTTGGAGACAGACATGTTACTGAAAGGTATGTTGGAGACAGACAGACAGACAGACAGACATGTTACTGAAAGGTATGTTGGAGACAGACAGACAGACAGACAGACAGAAATGTTGCTGAAAGGTATGTTGGAGACAGACAGACATGTTACTGAAAGGTATGTTGGAGACAGACAGACAGACATGTTACTGAAAGGTATGTTGGAGACAGACAGACAGACAGACAGACAGACAGACATGTTGCTGAAAGGTATGTTGGAGACAGACAGACAGACAGACAGACATGTTGCTGAAAGGCAGAAAAAGATATTCCCATTTAACAAAACATAGCCGTGTAGCTGTAGCCTGAAAGACGAAGAGGACCAAAGACCGTCCCCCTACTCACCGTCCCCTGGGCGGGACCTTGTCCACAGTCTGAGGACTGAGGGTCGGGGTCTCCGCACCGCAGAGTCCCCGGGATGGACGCTCTGGGCCGCGCCGCCTCACCTGGAGGACAGCCATTTTAGTTTAATTCATTCATATTTAATATAAAGGAAAGTTAAAAAGTTACATTACAATATAAACTGGTTTTCGACGAAAAAAACGATAAAAATCTTGACAAAATGTTACAAAAAACGTCAAATAAAACTTAAAAAAACGACTAAAACATTGAAATAGGGACAACAAAAGTGTTTTTTCATGGTTGAGGAGAGACAACACGGGTTAAGTACGAATATTGTACTTTAATTGTCTTTTCTTTTCCTTCATCTACTTCTTAGCGCTAGTTTTACTCGTTACCTCCTGGCGTCCCGCTCCTCCTAGGCCCGTTTCCAAGGTGATGAGCAGGCAGTGGAGCTCGAGCGCGCCCGTTAGCTAGCAGCAGCGCGGAGCCGTTGGCGGTGGACGCCGCGGCGGCGCGCAGGGCGCTCGCCCGCGCGGCCCGGAGCTCCATGAGCCGCAGTTTTCTCCGCAGAACCTCGTTCTCTTTGCGGCTCCGCGAGATCTCGAGCTGCAGCTCCGAGTAGCCGCTGTCCACGAGCTCGCAGATCTCCGCCACCGCCGTGTTGGCCAGCACCTCCATGATGGAGGCGAGCTGCGCGTGGAGGGCGGCCGGAGACATGGTTTTGGTTTTAATAACCCGCCGCGTGCGTGTGTTGAAAACGGTAGAGTCCAGATAACGGCAGAAACGCACGCGCTCGCAGCGTTTGGCGGACTGTAGATTCCCACCAGATGTAAACAGACCCGAGACGAACCAGGAAGTGATGCGGGGTGTCACTGCCGGTCACTGCCCAAAGTGAAGAGTGCAGATTTGAGTCGCGCATGCGTCACTTTGCGACGAGTGAAGCTGTGAATTGCGCATGCGTCACTTTACGAGACGTAGCATACAAGATGCTAACGAGAGACTTCTGTAACGTCAACACAGTAAAATGGACCTACTTAACGAAGTTGGTTCACTGCTAGCTTAGCTACAAGTTAGCATCAAACATAAAGGCTGTCAGTAGTTTTGAGCTAACGTTAGCAATCAATCATAGATGGCTACGTTTTTGAAATGATTGCTAGCTTAGCTACAAGCTAAACACAACAAAGGCTGTCAGTTTAATGGTGTTTTGTGCTAACGTTAGCAAATAAAATACCATAGATAGCTACAACGTTTCTGAAATGATTCCCATCTTCTGTTAGTTTGTAATGACCAAAGTTTATTTCATGGATTTCACAAATTTCAGTATGACAGTTATGTCGTAAACCGTTTAAATCTGAGCATGCGCGACTCACATCTGCACTCGACCAGAGCCGGTGTAACACCAAATTCTGTGACCATCGTATTTTGTGACTGTAGGGGGCGCTGTTGCCTCTGGGCAGGTTGAGCTCACTCACACAGACGACTTCGTTACGAGTCTGTGACGCCATCATCTAAAACTGCAGGCTGTTTATAACGAAGGTTCAGCCCCGAGAGTTAAAAAATGTGCTTTTTCACTTGATATATACATATATACAGACATGTATATACAGTTATGCTGTAATAGTTTTAGACTGCTGGGGGACTTCCTTTGACACACTGAGCTCCTCTCTCCTCTATCTTTTTATCCTTCTATGTTTCCATTTGTGTGCATCCATGTCCCAGAAATGCTAGTTACTAACCTAGTTACTAACCTAGTTACTAACCTAGTCTGGGTCTGGGTCTGGGTCTGTCCGAGGTTTCTGCCTAAAAGGAAGTTTTTCCTCACCACTGTCCCACTGTTGCTTGCTCTGGAGGGAACTACTAGAACTGTTGGGTCCTTGTAAATTCTGGAGTGTAGTCTAGACCTACTCTATCTGGTCTAGACCTGCTCTATCTGGTCTAGACCTGCTCTATCTGGTCTAGACCTGCTCTATCTGGTCTAGACCTGCTCTATCTGTAAAGTGTCTTGAGATAACTCTTCTTATGAATTGATACTATAAATGAAATTTAAATTGAAATGAGATCTAGGCTGTATTGCATTTTGAATGACTAGTGTCTAATCGTAAATCTAAATAAAGAAACTAAGATGTATGTTTCTATATGTGTGTGTGTGTGTGTGTGTGTGTGTGTGTGTGTGTGTGTGTGTGTGTGTGTGTGTGTGTGTGTGTTTATTCTGTTGGCTCCTATTAAACATCACAGAGTGGACTTAATCATGAGGATGCGGTTGATATAAATAATAATAAAACTACGTCATCAGCATGAGGCTGTTACCTAATCTACAAGAGCTGTGGGAGGAAATGATCAATAACCAAGTAATAATTTGATTGTGAATTGTCCCCATAAACAAATTCATATATATTTGAACATTTCGAAATTCACCTGTCACAACAACCAAACCATTACAGCTGACTTATTTTATCTTTATAGCCTACTTTATGTATAGACAACAAAAAATCACTTTGGTTAACATCTGGTCTTAGGCACAAGGGGTCACATATTTTGACAGCTGTTATCAGAATGTGTGACCCTTTATGCCTAAGACCAGATGTTGACCAGAGTGATTGTTTCTTGTCTATACACATGAAGATAAAACAAGTTACCTGAAATGGTTTGGGTGTTGTTACAGGTGATTTCTGCCAAGTTACAGTAGGGTCACATATTCTGACAACAGCTGTCAGAATATGTGACCCCTTGTGCCAGTGGCAACGCCCCCTACAGTCACAAAATACAATGGTCACAGAATTTGGTGTTACACCGGTCTGACTGGACTCTCATCGGGTATGACGCGTTATGCCATTGGCCGTTTACATCTGAGTGACATAGGGGTAGAAAAAACGGCCAGAGACAACCCAGAATGCAAAGTAGCCTATGATTTTACTTTGTCAAAAGATATTATAAAAGCCCATTTCCGTCCATGTGATGAGAGAAATCCTCTAGTTTAGGTCATTTTAATGAGAAACTTTCTCAAAACAATGAGAAGTTACTTTGAAAAAGTTATTAAATATAATACTGCATCAGCGTTAATAATGGCCGATAATAAGAATAATACATATTCATTCATCAGAATCATTTATAAGACGTTACCGTGGAGACGTGAGCAGGCGTAAGCACAGAAGGAGTCGGAGATGAAGCTGAAATTATGGGATTTTTATTCATCTCCCAATTAAGGCTCACAGGCGAAACTATCAATTACCAAAACCCAAGTTAAAGAGGAAAAAGACATGAGTCAAAAATGGCTGATTTGTACAAAAATACAGCTGTAATTGGAACATACCAACACAAAATACAATACAGGGGTGGCTCAGGCGAATATATAATAAAAGCCAAATCTAATAAATCTATTAAGCTCGAACTTTACCGACTATTATTGATATAATTCACAGAAACCTTTCCGGTCAACCACGTGTGTGATGCTGTTGCATAGTTTGTCCACCAGAGGACGCTCTACAGCGTCTCCGTTAGCAACAGATTACTTAACGTGTTTTTGTTCAAAGGACTTTAAGTTTCATATCTTACGTTTGTATTTTTATACATTTTATTATCAGAACTTTAGTATATTTTGATGTCCTGTTGTGACAATTAAACAAATTATATTATTTAAGTGAGAACTCATAAATAACTACAAATAACTGTTAGGGAAACCTGTTTTTTGTTATGCATTTCTGCATTTTTTAAACTTATATATTGGCAGATATATCTGAATATCGGATTTTTAATTAACCAAATATTTGTATTTATATCTGCCTTAACCCTTGTGTTGTCTTCCTGTCAAAATTTAAAATAATCACCACTTTTGACGCTTTTTTTGACGTTTCCAACACTACATAACACTAACTTATTAACTTTAGTTTTACAGTTATTTTGGAATTTATGGTCAATAAACCTCATTTATAGGAAATTATACCTAATGTTTGAGTTAGAAAAGCAGAAATTAGGAATTATTGAGACTAAAATTAAAGGAATGGATGTTGATGATAATCACAGACTGGAATATGTCAACTTTTACTCTCAATACTATTTCAAAACACTTCAATTTGGTTTCAAATGCTATAAAATTGAATAAGACGCCCCAAAATTAATGAAAGTAGAGATTTGTACTTGGCAAAGAGCGTTGTGTGGAATCAATCATGTTATTTTGGGGAATTAAAAAGAACACTGATATAGGACAACATGAGGACACCATGAGGACAACATGAGGACGACATGGGGACAACATGAGGACAACATGAAGACAACATGGGGACAACATGGGGACAACATGGGGACAACATGGGGGCAACATGGGGGCAACATGAGGGCAACATGAGGGCAACATGAGGGCAACATGAAGACAACATGGGGACAACATGAGGACAACATGAGGGCAACATGAAGACAACATGGGGGCAACATGGGAACAACATGGGGGCAACATGAAGACAACATGGGGGCAACATGGGAACAACATGGGGACAACATGGGGGCAACATGGGGACAACATGGGGGCAACATGAAGACAACATGAGGGCAACATGGGAACAACATGGGGGCAACATGAAGACAACATGAGGGCAACATGGGAACAACATGGGGGCAACATGAAGACAACATGAGGGCAACATGGGAACAACATGGGGACAACATGGGGGCAACATGGGGACAACATGAGGGCAACATGGGGGCAACATGGGGGCTAATTAATCATTTATCAGTCGGGCTATATTAATAACACACGTACGTTTTTATGTGGAAAGGCATTCAGAAACGTCAACAGATGAGTCAGAGTACAATGTACTGACAGAGGTCCAGGGTTCGAATCCAACCTGTGACAATTCCCCCTTTCTCACCTAAAATGCCAAAGCAAATAAAAGCCAAATATATTAACGGTCTATGTTCTGAACACAGGAGAAGCGTTAACTTATGAAACGTAACGTGTCGAGATTAACGATCCATGACTCGTAAGGAGCCGAAATCCTAACCGCGATTTTAGAGTTTCAATTAATTACACAACGCTGGCTCCAACTCAAATTAAAACACATTTAACAGAGCACACTTTGAGTGCTTTAAAACATTTTGTAAAATATGAACGTTAAAGGGTAACTACCGTTTTATTTCCCCCCAACCTGGACCCTATTTTGCGATGTTTTCTATGTGACTACTGTACATTGCCAATTTGATCCTCTAATAGTGCTCGTTTAGCTGCTAACAGGCTCCGATTAATATTCTAAGTGTCTGAAAACATTATGGGATGGATCCCTGCAGAGGTAGACCTTTAAATCCTCTTTAAGACCTTTCTGTTGAACCAGAAACAGCTCTGAAGTCGCTAGCGCTGAACCCACCAGACTCCATTAAAAAAACAGTACTTTTAGCGTGTATAGAGCCAACATATTTTCACATATAACTCAGTAATCTAACAGTTTATTTTACCCAAAACTATAGTTGTGATGGTTGGAGAAGTGGAAAGACGACCCAAAACTGTGTTTCACAGTTTTATTTTGTTTCTGTTGACTTTGAATGAAGTGTATTTTACGATGCTAAAATCACTGTTTATTTACATGGAGTCTGGTGGGTTTAGCGAACGCAATTTTGTGGATGTTTTTATTTAAAAAATAATTATTTTACTCTTTAACAGAAAGCTCGACCTCCTTAGAAATCCTTTCCATAATATTGTCAGACTCTTAGAATAATAATCTGAGACTGTCAGCAGCAAAATGAGCACTTTTGTGAAGGTAAATACAAGCTGCACAATTGTCCTATTAACTTATATTGTAGCTTGTTTCACCGCTGCCGACTAATACTGGACCGATGTCAAAGATTGTTGTTCCCATCAGTCACTCAGACACGAAAACAGGGTCCAGGTTGGGAAAAATGGTAGTTGTCCTTTAAAAAAACAAACTTTCTTCCATTTAAAAACGGGATATTTATAGAACAGGACATTTTTGGGTCCCCCGCCCAGTCATTCACGCGTCAGGATGACATTTCTTCATGTGTAACTTGAGGCTGTACTTGACGATGAAGCTCCGGGAGCAGACCGTGCAGACGTACGGCCGCTCGCCCGAGTGCACGCTCAGGTGCGACTTCAGGTGCGCCGACTGGGTGAACTTCTTTCCGCACTGGGCGCAGCTGAACGGCCGCTGGCCCGTGTGGATCCGCATGTGAACGTCCAGGTTCTGGGACGTGGCGTACGTCTTGGCGCAGATGGCGCACACGTAGCGCCTGGCGCGGCTACCCGGCTGCCCGTTGCCGAGCTGCGGGGGTCCCCCGTTTTGGTCCCCGTACGGCGGGAAGTTCGCCATGTCGCCGTCGTCGTACTCAAATGCGGAGTTGCTGCCTTCGGACAGCTGGCAGTCCGTGGCGGTGGACCCGGTCACGTTGATCAGCTTGAGCCCGAAAGCGTCGCCGCCGTCCAGGTTTTCGTTCGGGTTAAAGTGAGAAAACGTCATGAGGGTTTTCGGCTGTTTAGTCCACGTGAGGCTGAGATCTAGTTCCGCTCTGTTTGAGGGGGACTGGGACGTGAGCAGAGCGCCGTTGCCGTAGTACGGCTGTCTGTTTGAGGGGAGCAGCGCTGACTCCGGGTGGAGCAGCTGGACGTCCGGGTCCATCGGTGCGGAGTAAGAGGACCCGAGTGACGAGTCGCCGGCCTCCGTCTCCTGGCCGGAGCAGCCCGGCTCGCTGCGAGGAGCGTCCAGCGTGAAGACGGGCGCGCTCGGCCTCTGCGCCGCCGCGCCGGTCTTCAGACCGGGCGCCTCTTCGCACCCTGGCCAGTGTCTCTTCATGCGGCGGCCGACGGGCGTGGACATGACGCGCTCTCTGGCTGCAGCCGTGCCGCCGTCAGCAGGCGTTCTGATATCTGAAAGACAACAACAGGAAGTGCGTTACGTAAGACGGCCTGCAGGCAGAGCTCATCTGCACGGAGACGCCTCGCGTCCCCACTACGCTTTGTAGCCTGGACGGAGACAGACGGAGACTTCTGGAAATGAGGACGCACGTCAGTCTGTTAGGTAGCTCACATACCTTTCAGTAACATGTCTGTCTGTCTGTCGGTAACATGTCTGTCTGTCTGTCTGTCTTTCAGTAACATGTCTGTCTGTCTCTCTGTCTGTCTGTCTGTCTCTAACATACCTTTCAGTAACATGTCTCTGTCTGTCTGTCTGTCTGTCTGTCTGTCTGTCTTTCAGTAACATGTCTGTCTGTCTTTCAGTAACATGTCTGTCTGTCTCTCTTTCAGTAACATGTCTGTCTGTCTGTCTCTAACATACCTTTCAGTAACATGTCTGTCTGTCTGTCTGTCTGTCTCTCTTTCAGTAACATGTCTCTGTCTGTCTGTCTGTCTCTCTTTCAGTAACATGTCTGTCTGTCTGTCTGTCTCTAACATACCTTTCAGTAACATGTCTGTCTCTCTGTCTGTCTGTCTGTCTCTAACATACCTTTCAGTAACATGTCTGTCTGTCTGTCTGTCTGTCTTTCAGTAACATGTCTGTCTGTCTGTCTGTCTCTAACATACCTTTCATTAATATGTGTCTGTCTGTCTGTCTGTCTGTGTCTTTCACGCATAACACAATGAATAAATGAGATCATAAACATAATGCGGCTCCTACGCGGCCCAAATGAAAGCCGACGGCTCCTCCGGCTGACGGACCGCACCGAGCAGACTCGAGTCCCCGACCTCGCCGGCCTCGAGTCCCCGACCTCGCCGGCCTCGAGTCCCCGACCTCGCCGGCCTCGAGTCCCCGACCTCGCCGGCCTCGAGTCCCCGACCTCGCCGGCCTCGAGTCCCCGACCTCGCCAGCCTCGAGTCCCCAACCTCGCCAGCCTGTCTGACGGGCGATTATCAGCCTGGTGTGTGAGCGCCTGTGCTTGCCCGTGGCCATCGGGCAACGCTGAACCCTGCAACCCGAACACGTTGTTGCATTTATTGTCTCGCGGGACGGTTCACTCACCTTCATCAAAGCTGTCGTTACTGTCCGAGTCTTCGTCTTTGATCAACACCACGTCTGGAAGCTGGAAGAGATTTAAAGGGCCCATGTTATGCTCATTTTCAGGTTAATAATTGTATTTTGAGGTTGTACCAGAATAGGTTTCCATGGTTTTATTTTCAAAATCACCATATTTTTGTAGTGAGACATCTTACTTGTATACTGTGCCAAGAACGGCTCAGTCGCTGCATTTAAGACTTCTGATGTCTGGTTGATTTCATATTGTGTGTAACTTTAGTTTTCTTGTTCTTTTCTTATCAGTATTTTAGTTTTCTAACTGTTTTAAGCGCCGTATGCATTGAAGAGTGCCCAGATTTACGCCCGTCTGAGGTTAATTTGCATTTCTGCATCACATCTTTTATTGATTATGTGCATATTAATCTTTAATATCTGTACATGTGTAAATGAATAAAGTAAAAGGTAAAGTTCCAGGCAAGCAATGCATGTATAGCCTTCATTACAAATGGATTTCATATTAGTGAAACTAAGAGTCTGTGGCCAGGTTAGCTCAGTTGGTAGAGTAGGCGCACATATATGGAGGGTTACCCTCTCCCCCTTTCATGTCATCCTCTATCCTGTGGAAATAAAAGGCCTTCAAAGAACTTCAAAACGGTGAGAAAAGTCAGATAATATCAAAAAACATAGGACAAAACGGCCAAAAACATCAAGAAAAGCACCCACAAGGTTGAAAAAAGTGACAAATGTCGGAAAAAAGTGATAATGTTGGGGGAAAGTGATAATGTTGGGGGGGGGAAAGTGATAATGTTGGGGGGAAAAAGTGATAATGTTGGGGGGAAAAAGTGATAATGTTGGGGGGGGGAAAGTGATAATGTTGGGGGGAAAAAGTGATAATGTTGGGGGAAAAACACCCAAAATGTGTTTTATTTTAATTCCATGGTTGATGGGAAGACAACGCAATGCAATAAAAAGCCTAAAATGCCCAAAAAACAATCCAAGAAACTGAAAAAGTCAATGACGAGCACGCTAATCAAGCTAATAAAATGCTTTATTTATATATTTATAATGCGAGTCCTGATTGGCTGACTCGTCTTTGAAGGTTAATTTGAATTTAAATGAAGACATAATTAAGAAGGAGAAATCATCGTATCTGAGACGCCTTTGGGTTTTAATCCCATTATCTCCATATCTCAGTTAATTATCACATTGTCTCAGGGGTTCAACATGGGGGTGTTACATCAAACACTTCAGTTTCTGCATCAATTTATGGTGCAAATGTGTTTTATTTATGTAAAGGACGTTATAAAAAGGTGTTTGGGGTGAATTGATTATATGATAATAATAATAATAATAATAATAATAATAATAATAATAATGTATACTTTATTAATCCCACAAGGGGAAATTACAGTGTTTTCACTCTGTTATTACACACATGTTCAGTACCTATAAATGCACTAATGGAGAGATGTCAGGGTGGGGGGTGGCAGTGCCCAAGCCTCTCCAGCTACCAGTCCACCACCATACTTTTGTTCGTATGGGGACTTGAACCAGCGACCCTCTGGTTCCCAACCCAACTCCCTGCTGACCGAGCTACTGCCATCATCTCCGGTATCTTCCCCGATATCGTCCTCCGATATCGTCCCCCGATATCGTCCCCCGATATCGTCCCCCGATATCGTCCCCCGATATCGTCCACGGTATCATCTCAGATATCGTCCCCGATATCTTCCCCGATATCGTCCCCGATATCTTCCCCGATATCGTCTCCGATATCTTCCCCGATATCGTCTCCAATATCTTCCCCGATATTGTCCCCGGTATCGTCCCCGATATCTTTCCCGATATCGTCTCAGATATCGTCCCCGATATCGTCTCAGATATCGTCCCCCGATATCGTTCCCCGTTATCGTCCCCGATATCTTCCCCGGTATCGTCCCCGATATCGTCCCCGGTATCGTCCCCGATATTTTCCCCGGTATCGTCTCAGATATCTTCCCCGATATCGTCCCCGATATCTTCCCCGATATCGTCTCAGATATCTTCCCCGGTATCGTCCCCGATATCGTCTCAGATATCTCCCCCGATATCGTCTCAGATATCTTCCCCGGTATCGTCCCCGATATCGTCCCCCGATATCTTCCCCCAATATCTTCCCCCGTATCGTCCCCGATATCTTCCCCGGTATCGTCCCCGATATCTTCCCCGGTATCGTCCCCGATATCTTCCTCTGATATCGTCCCCGATATCGTCCCCGGTATCGTCCCCAATATCGTCTCTGATATCGTCCCCGATATCTTCCTCTGATATCGTCCCCGATATCTTCCCCGATATCGTCCCCGATATCTTCCCCGATATCGTCCCCGATATCTTCCCCGATATCGTCTCCGATATCTTCCCCGATATCGCCTCCAATATCTTCCCGATATTGTCCCGGTATCGCCCCCGATATCTTTCCGATATCGCCTCAGATATCGTCCCGATATCGCCTCAGATATCGTCCCCGATATCGCTCCCTATCGTCCCGATATCTTCCCCGGTATCGTCCCCGATATCGTCCCCGGTATCGTCCCCGATATCTTCCCCGGTATCGTCTCAGATATCTTCCCCGATATCGTCCCCGATATCTTCCCCGATATCGTCTCAGATATCTTCCCCGGTATCGTCCCCGATATCGTCTCAGATATCTCCCCCGATATTGTCTCAGATATCTTCCCCGGTATCGTCCCCGATATCGTCCCCGATATCTTCCCCCAATATCTTCCCCCGTATCGTCCCCGATATCTTCCCCGGTATCGTCCCCGATATCTTCCCCGGTATCGTCCCCGATATCTTCCTCTGATATCGTCCCCAATATCGTCCCCGGTATCGTCCCCAATATCGTCTCTGATATCGTCCCCGATATCTTCCTCTGATATCGTCCCCGATATCTTCCTCTGATATCGTCCCCGATATCTTCCTCTGATATCGTCCCCGATATCTTCCTCTGATATCGTCCCCCGATATCGTCCCCGATATCGTCTCAGATATCTTCCCCGGTATCGTCCCCGATATCGTCTCAGATATCTTCCCCGGTATCGTCCCCGATATCTTCCCCCGATATCTTCCCCCGTATCGTCCCCGATATCTTCCCCGGTATCGTCCCCGATATCTTCCCCGGTATCGTCCCCGATATGTTCCTCTGATATCTTCCCCCGATATCGCCCCCCGATATCGTCTCAGATATCTTCCCCTGTATCGTCCCCGATATCTTCCCGGGTATCGTCCCCGATATCTTCCCCGGTATCGTCCCCGATATCGTCTCTGATATTGTCCCCGATATCTTCCTCTGATATCGTCCCCCGATATCGTCTCAGATATCTTCCCCGGTATCTTCCCCGATATCGTCTCAGATATCTTCCCCGGTATCGTCTCAGATATCTTACCCGATATCGTCCCCGATACGGCCTAAAGCGCTGGTAACGGTGCATATTGGAGTTTACGCCGATCCAATACCACGTGATAAAGTCAGAAAGAAAATCTACGTTAAAGTAGTTTATTTATGATCTTTTTCCATTATAACATAGACCGTTAAATATACAGTCTATGGTTTTAACTGTCAAACTGGACAGTTACATTTACAAATGCATACTTTGTTAGTTACATGTCACGTGTGTGTGTGTGTGTGTGTGTGTGTGTGTGTGTGTGTGTGTGTGTGTGTGTGTGTGTGTGTGTGTGTGTGTGTGTGTGTGTGTGTGTGTGTTTACCTCCTCCTGTAGCAACACCACATCCCCTCCGGCGGCGGCAGCAGCGGTGTCTCCGCCATCACTGTCCTGCCGCTGCTGCGGCGGCGTCTCCGCGTTCGGTGCGCTCTCCGCGGCCGGTACAAACCCCGGTTCCGCCACCGCCTTCCCGCCCCTGTCCGCGCGGACCACTATAGACTCTATAAGGTGAAGTTTCTTCTTCAGGTCCTCGTTCTCCCGGTGGCTCCGCGAGATCTCCATCTGCAGCACCGCGTAGCCTTCGTCCACCACCGCGCAGATCTCCGCCACCGCCGCTTTGGTCAGCGCGCCCATGACGACGGAGAGCTGCGCGTGAAGAGCTTTGCCGGTTAAAACCAAAGCCGCCATCCCCGGCGCTCGGGAGGAAACCAGCCCGACACTGAGACTGCTCTTACCGGGCAACACGGAGCTCCGACGGGCGCTGCAACACGCTGTGGCGTCGCCGACCGAGGGTTTGACGCCGCCCGTCGCTCGTCACAAAGAGGAGAGAAGAAAAAATCCGTCTTTCTAGTTCCTTCTGACTCGCACTTCCGGAATATCGCTGCTACCTTCAAAATAAGAGCATGTTGTTGTTGTTCTGAGCTTTAATTGGCGGTTGCGTCACCGCCACCTACCGGACTAGGAACAGGAGATTAGCAGGAAAAATAATCATGTTAATTAAAAAAATAAAAAAATAAATAAATAATAATTCAATAAAATACAAAAAAAACGAGGTTAATAAATAAAAAAATAATAACAATAAAATACAAATAAAAAACAATTCAATACAAATAAAAAACAAAACGAATTAAATAAAAATTAGTAAAGGAGTCAATAAAATACAAATAACAGCATTCAATAAAAATAGAAATAAAAAATAACAAGAATTCTATAAAAAATACAAATAACAATAAAAAAATACAAAACCTAACCAAATCAATTAAACAATGTAGGACGGACTAAACTAAATTATCTCTAACAACCCTTTTCCTTTTAAATATTTAATTCTTTCACCAGAATCGTTTTTTGAAGCTTTTTCTGATTTATTTCTCACTTTTTCCAGCTTTTGGTGCTTTTTCTTTTTTGTTAAAAACCTGAGCTGGTTTAGTAATAGGTTTTTTTCTTATTCTAAGAATTTATGGTCAACAAACCTCATTTATATCAAATCATACATAAGTTTTAAGTTAAAAAGGCAGAAATTATGAATTATTTTGACTAATAGTTAAGATCAGAGGATGTTGAGTGGATCACAGATGGGTAGATGTCAAAGTTTAGTCCCCATACTGTTTGAAACCATTAAAAAAATGCTATAAGATTCAATTAAACCCCCAAAAAATTCAATTAACGTAATCATTAATTTTACCTTAAGAACATATGGAATCATCCATGTTATTTTTGGGTAATTTGGTTGAAAGAAATCCATATTTCTGATACAAAACACTTTGAAACGGGTCAGTTTGACCCGAGGACAACACGAGGGTTAAACTCTGTTGCTAAAAGTCGCATATTGGGCCGTTTTAGTAATTTGCATAATTAGGTAATTTAGGGGTCAATAGGGTTAAAAACTAAAAGAACTAAAATACATCGACATGAAACTTCCCCACTTCATTACTGTTGTTATGACACAAAGAAAATGTATTGCAAGGTTTGTGGAATTGTATGTTTACATATGCAAATGAGGCATTAGCTCATTAAATATGCGCTCATTTGCATAAATGGTCAGAACTGAAATCTGAAAATTGGATGACGCCAGTTTTAAGTAACTCTGAAGTCTGAGGCCATTTTAAGAAATCTTGAGTTCTCCTTTATTTTTTTAGGATTTTTGCATTTAAATGATCATGTTGAGATAAATTCAGCTTTCTGTTTTGTGACGCCCAAAATGGTTCCATATAAACTGGTTCCATATAGTTCTGCTTAATTTCCATCTTCCTTCAGTACCAAGTCCGGGTTCGCGGTGTTATCGGGGTTTTCTCAGCCACATTTTCAGCAGACCAATCAGTGAAAAGAGGGCGTGGCTTAGTTTGAGTTGTAGTTCCGTAATGATGGTGGAGAAAGATGGACCAGAGTCTGGCAGGACCGGGCTCATGAACCAGAGAATCTGGTAGAACCGGGCTCGTGGACCAGAGTCTGGTAGGATTGGGCTAATGGACCAGAGAGTCTGGTAGGATACCAGAGTCTGGTGGGACCGGGCTCGTGGACCAGAGTCTGGTGGGACCGGGCTCGTGGACCAGAGAGTCTGGTAGGATACCAGAGTCTGGTGGGACCGGGCTCGTGGACCAGAGTCTGGTAGGACCGGGCTAATGGACCAGAGGACCTGGCTAGTGGACCAGAGAGTCTGGTAGGACCGGGCTACCGGACCATAGTCGTCTGGTGGGACCGGGCTACCGGACCATAGTCGTCTGGTAGGACTGGGATAGTGGACCAGAGAGTCTGGTAGGACCGGGCTAGTGGACCAGAGAGTCTGGTAGGATAATAATCTGAGTCTGTCAGCGGCAAAACCAGAACTTTAACCGGACATTCACACCGCCACCGACTTGAGCGTCTAAAATTACAGGAAGTCATTAATTTTCAATGGAAGCTTCTCTCAGCTGCAAGGAGGCAAATCTGTCGGCGTTGCGTTTTGAGCGTCAATCAGAAAGTTTCTTTAACTTTATGGTAATGACGCCAGCCGCCAATCGAATATAGACGTCCTTCGCGCTGGCTGATCTCGGAGAAACACACGTTGTAAACTTTGGTTCCTACCAAAACATTCATTCTGAGGACAAGCTCATAATCGCTGCTAGGTTACCTATCGTTAATAATATACAGTTATTTGTACATAGAGACCAGTTAGCATTAGCTGCCGGTCACATGGTCTCCAGTTAACGTTAGCTGGCGGTCACATGGTCTCCAGTTAATGTTAGCTGGCGGTCACAAGGTCTCCAGTTAGCGTTAGCTGTCGGTCACAAGGTCTCCAGTTAGCGTTAGCTGCCGGTCACATGGTCTCCAGTTAATGTTAGCTGTCGGTCACAAGGTCTCCAGTTAATGTTAGCTGTCGGTCACATGGTCTCCAGTTAGCGTTAACTGTCGGTCACATGGTCTCCAGTTAGCTCTAGCTGCCGGTCACATGGTCTCTAACGGTCCCTCACAGTGAATCCTGCACGGGTACCAGGTTAGTCCGGCGGCTGCTCGCTCTGCCTGCACGCCGCTACGGCTCAGTGGCTAATGAGCAAGCTAACTGCTAACAGACTCCGCTACGACCAATTAACAACACATCATCATATATGTAATTTATAAAGGTTTTTAGTGACCGTGTGTTGCCGTGGCTGCGTGAGCTTCTCCCGGTCGGACAGAGAACGCCGCCACGTCAGAGGGGCCAAAGCGTCAAGCTTTCCCGTACTTTTTGACAAGCGTCCTTGGCGGGGGCGGCCAGAGCTTTTTTGCAGCTGAAGTCGGTGGCGGTGTGTACGTACGGTAAGACTGGACCATCAGTCACTTTGACGCGAAAACATGTTAAAACATACTGAAGTTACCCATTTAAATGATTACAGCGGTGAGGTTGTGTTCGATCCCAGGCTGGCGTTCAGTAGCATCAGTGCACGTGTTTCAGTGTTTGTGTTAAACGTGAACGGCACTCTGCTCGGCCACGTGGTGTTTCTGCTGGTGGATCCTCAGGTTCTGCTTCCCGGCAAACCTCTTCCCGCAATGCTCGCAGGCGAACGGCCGCTCCCCGGTGTGGACGCTCTGGTGCGTCTTCAGGTGTCCCGACTGCGTGAAGCGCTTGCCGCACTGGGCGCAGCTGTATGGCCGCTCGCCGGTGTGAACGCGCACGTGCGTCTCCAGGCTCCGGGAAGACGTGAAGCACTTCCCGCAGTAGCTGCAGACGAAGCGGCGGTCGCCGCAGAACCTGTATCCGCTGAGACCGAGCGCCAGCGGGAAACCTGGAACACTCATTTCCGACACTTTGTCCAGCAGCGTGGTCGGGTGAGGGGCGGGCACCATGCTCGGCAGGCTCTGATTGGTCCACGAGGAGCACAGCTCCGTCTCTGTGTTGTAGCGGAGGGACGTCCCAGCAGGCGACGGGGCGTTGAGGCTTCCTCCGGATCCAAGGGGGGCGGGCGTCATCTGGGCCGCAGATGGAGCTTTGCAGTCCGACTCCGAGGCCAAGTCGTACACGCCGTCTGAAGAGCGGCTGTCGGCGCGCCCTGCGGCGCCCGGAGACGCCGGTGCACTGTGAGACTTGGCACGCCGGCGGCCCGTCGCTGCTCTGCTCCCACAGCCTCAAGACGGCCGCCGAGGCGGGGGTCAGCATCCCGGAGGGGGTCAGCATCCCGGAGGGGCCTTCTTCACTGTCGTCTGGATCTGGCAGCCGCTCCGCCGGTCCTTCAGACACACAATCAACAAATGCAGATCAACACAGAGTTTAAAGGTACCGTGGCATGAAAACGTCCCTTTTTATGAGGTTTTTTTAACATTAATGAGTCCCCCCCGCCTGCCTATGGCCCCCAGGGGCAAGAAATGGTGATGGGTGTAAACCGAGCCCTGGGTATCCTGCTCTTTGCCTTTGAGAACATGAAAGCTCAGATCGGCCGATCTTGCTCCTTATGAGGTCATAAGGGGCAAGGTTACCTCCCTTTTCTCTGAATCATGTGCTGTCTGACGGCCGTGGCGGTGAATTACGTGAGGATAAATATCGTAACAGAGATTTTCCTGTCTTACCGTCCTGGTCGGGAAGCAGCTCGTCGGCGTTCGCCTCTTCTTTCACGATTTCCTCCTTTATCAAAACAACATCCGGATCCCTCGGCTCCGCTGCACAATCCTGAGGGGAGAAAATAAAAATAACCACCTGCCATTCAACTTACTCTGGGAGACCTTAACCCTCGTTGTCTTCCGTCGAAATGGAAAATCAACACTTTAAAAGCTCTTTATCGATGTTTTTAACTTTTTCTTACGTTTTTGACGCTTTTTTCAATGTTTGTCACTTTTTTTGACGTTTTCAACACTACGTAACACTAACTTATTAACTGTAGTTTTACAGTTATTTTTGGAATTTATGGTCAATAAACCTCATTTATAGGAAATTATACCTAATGTTTGAGTTAGAAAAGCAGAAATTAGGAATTATTGAGACTAAAATTAAAGGAATGGATGTTGATGATAATCACAGACTGGAATATGTCAACTTTTACTCACTAACTTGTTTGGTTGCTAACATTAGCTCAAAACACCATTCATCTGACAGCCTTTGTTGTGTTTGATGCTAACTTGTAGCTAAGCTAGCAGTCATTTAAAAACGTTGTAGCTATCTATGGTTGTTTGATGCTAACGTTAGCTCAAAACACCATTCATCTGACAGCCTTTGTTGTGTTTGATGCTAACTTGTAGCTAAGCTAGCAGTCATTTAAAAACTTTGTAGCTATTTATGGTTGTTTGATGCTAACGTTAGCTCAAAACACCATTCATCTGACAGCCTTTGTTGTGTTTGATGCTAACTTGTAGCTAAGCTAGCAGTCATTTAAAACGTTGTAGCTATCTATGGTTGTTTGATGCTAACGTTAGCTCAAAACACCATTCATCTGACAGCCTTTGTTGTGTTTGATGCTAACTTGTAGCTAAGCTAGCAGTCATTTAAAAACGTTGTAGCTATCTATGGTTGTTTGATGCTAACGTTAGCTCAAAACACCATTCATCTGACAGCCTTTGTTGTGTTTGATGCTAACTTGTAGCTAAGCTAGCAGTCATTTCAAACATGTTGTAGCTATCTATGGTTGTTTGATGCTAACGTTAGCTCAAAACACCATTCATCTGACAGCCTTTGTTGTGTTTGATGCTAACTTGTAGCTAAGCTAGCAGTCATTTCAAACATGTTGTAGCTATCTATGGTTGTTTGATGCTAATGTTAGCTCAAAACACCATTCATCTGACAGCCTTTGTTGTGTTTGATGCTAACTTGTAGCTAAGCTAGCAGTCATTTCAAACATGTTGTAGCTATCTATGGTTGTTTGATGCTAACGTTAGCTCAAAACACCATTCAACTGACAGCCTTTGTTGTGTTTGATGCTAACTTGTAGCTAAGCTAGCAGTGAACTAACTTCATTAAGTAGGTCCATTTTTACTGTGTTGACGTTACAGAAGTCTCTCGTTAGCATCTTATATGCTACTCGTCGCAAAGTGACGCATGCGCGACTCAAATCTGCGCTCTCCTCTCATTGGGCAGTGACACTCCTCTCACCTCATTGGTTGACGACGTCGGCTCTGTTGTAGCCTCCAACGCAGGCACCCCCCCGCTGCTTTTGACGTTTCCTTTTAGCTGTTTGGCCCCGACTGGCGCTGGTAACGTGTGTTCTGGGTGAAAGATAGACAAGTTACTATTGGTTCATGACCTGGGTTAAAGGAGCCCGCCGAGGGTCTCTGAAGGGGGCTGTGATCGGGTCTCAGTGGGAGGGGGACCGCTGTAATGCCAGGCGAGTAGTAAGGATATACGCTGCAAAATGGCGCTGTTGCAGCAGCTCCTGATTAGTATGTGTATCGTGTGTTTTTAGTCACTTTATTTTAATTGTTTTGGTCTTTAAATGTTTTTTATTGTCAATTAGAACATCTGTGTTCCTATTATTTCATGCACAGTATATTCTATCTATCTATCTATCTATCTATCTATCTATCTATCTATCTATCTATCTATCTATCTATCTATCTATCTATCTATTTACTGTATATAATGTTAACTTATTTGAGTATAATTTCTTTGGATAAAAACAGAGTTGTGGAAAAAGCCAGCAACTCGGTAACTTCAGTAAATTTTTAAGTTGTTTTTACTTTTCTGTGATGTCACATGCTCACAGTTATGTGTCTCAGGGCATTTTCTGAATTATCTAGGTCAAGTCTCCAATTCGGCATGTATGGGGGAGAGTTAAATCTCTCTTCTCACTTGCTGTAACTCTGTTGAACGTTAACTGCTGACTGTTTGTGTATCCTGATGGTTAAAGAGACAGGGGGTGGACATTGAGTGCTTGATAGGTGGACTATTTAAGCATGGAGGTTTTCAACGGTGTTTCATCTCTTCTAAGGATCTTCCACAGAAGGGAGAGTTTGGTGTGACCCGATCCCACAGCTGAGAATAGATCTAGGATTGTAATGCCGCACAGTGTCCTGCTATACCATGAACTACTACAAAGAACTACTACAAACTACTATTTTTGTGACTGTTATTGCCACTCTTCATTCTAACCCCAACCGGTGGTCAGACACTGCCTACCAAGAGCCTGGGTCTGGGTCTGGGTCTGGGTCTGGGCCTGGGTCTGGGTCTGGGTCTGTCCCAGGTTTCTGCCTAAAAGGAAGTTTTCCCTCACCACTGTCGCACTGTTGCTTGCTCTGGAGGAAACTACTAGAACTGTTGGGTCCTTGTAAATTATGTAGTCTAGACCTGCTCTATCTGGTCTAGACCTGCTCTATCTGGTCTAGACCTGCTCTATCTGGTCTAGACCTGCTCTATCTGTAAAGTGTCTCGAGATAACTCTTGTTATGAATTGATACTATAAATAAAATTGAATTGAAAATAGATTGGTGTGTCTATCTTAGAAGGGTCTTACAAATAATGAGGTTTGAAGGCATGAAGAAAAGTATAAAAGAGGAGCTATTCTGTTCAGAGAGACACTGTGTGTGTGTGTGTGTGTGTGTGTGTGTGTGTGTGTGTGTGTGTGTGTGTGTGTGTGTACCCATGGTTATCTTCCTTGTTCAATAATTGAATAAAGCTGCATTTAATCTACCGTCATGTGTGAAGTCTCCTCCTTCATTTCCGGTTAAGAATCACATCTCAGTGCTATTCTGAGTTGAATATATTTATATTTGCCTAATTATTAACCGATAGCCAGCCTGTCTGAGACTAATGTACCGGACACACTCGCCATTGCCAATCAGTAAAAACCTTTAAATGTACAGTTTTTGTATGGAGTTTGGTGTGTAACGTTGTCTAGGACAGGCAACAGTGTATGGCTGCAGCCTGGAGCGTCCCGTCTCATGCCGTCCGCTTGGTGCCATCCCTGAGCTTCTACTTTTCAAAATAAAAGCTCACATCTGGAATAAAATAAGCTCGCGACGACTATCATGCTATGAATAAAATAACTTTAAAAAAATATGTCTGCTTTTGAAATAAATGCACATTATAGGCAAACTACCCGTAACACAATGTGGAAAATTATTCGCGATTTCGTATTTTTGACCCTCTGAATTTACCGTTGGACACACCTCGGGACGGCATGACACGGGACGCTCCAGGCTGCAGCCATACCCGTCTCAGGACAGCCCCCCAATACTCACCGACAGTGAAATCCATGAACCCCTCGCTGGCTGCCTCCAGCATCGCGAGGTCCCCCCGCCTGTGCCCCCCCCGGGCGAGCACCTTCTCCACCAGCTCCAGCTTCCTCCGCAGCGCCTCCTTCTCCCGGTGGCTGCGGGTGATCTCCAGCCGCAGCACGGCGTAGCTGTCGTCCACCAGCTCGCAGACCTCCGCCACCACCGCTCTGCTCAGAGCCTCCATGATGGACGACAGCTGGGCGTGAAACGCCTTGTAGCTCGTCATCTTCACAAAGTGAAGCGAAGACAACAATTTGGATAAAAACGTGAATTAAAATGACTTTTTAGGGGGTGGTGGTGGTGGTGGTGGTGGTGGTGGTGGTGGGGGAGCGACGCCCGCTGAGCGCCGGGACGTTGTTCTTCCGTGTTTTTAACCGAGCAGCGAGTGCCCTGCTGGGGGAAACGGCTGGACGGACGCTGCGGTTGTGGTTGTTGTTGTTATTGTTAGTCCGGTTCCTCCGGTTTCTCCCCCTCGGTAACGTTGGCAACCTCCGTTATATCACTTTCAAAATAAAAGCTCAAAGTGGAGTGTGCCTTTAACTGTCTATGAGTTTAGGCCCATGGATTTTATTTTTATTTATTTTTTATTCAATTCATTCAGAATACAAATATACATACAAACAAGGAACTTTTGCCCCGGGTCGAGCATATAATCAGAATATAGGAGCATATATATATATATATATATATATATATATATATATATATATATATATATATATATATATATATATATATATAGGAAATCTACATTAACAAGAAACCAGAAATAAGAGAAAAATAGAAAATAAAAAAACAAATAAAAGACGCTATCTCAAATTAAGTTAAAAGTTTCAAGTAAATAAACCAACTCGTTTCAGTGACTTATACAAAAGGTTGAGCTCATTCTTCCAATGAATCAGGGAGGATTTGGTCTTAAAATATCTGCATTTATGTATAAAATGTTTTCCTAAAAGCATCAAATTGTTGAACAGAATCTACCTTCTTATCTCATGGATGTGATTTAGAGAATAAAATGTGCCTAAGGAACTATTTCTTCTTTGTGGTTTATTGGCGGTTGGTAAAGCAACTAAAAGGTGAATTACTGCCACCAACTGGGCAGAAAATAATGAGAAACTTTATTTTATTTTGCAGACTCAAGGTCCAGATAGAAAGTACACATAACACATTACAAGAGGGGAACAAACCATACACACAGACACACTGACTCCCGAAATAACACAAAAGAGACACACAACAACAACAACAGCCCAATAATTAGAACAGGTACAAATGCGGGTCCCAGTGTTTCCAGTGTTTTTGTTTTTGATAGAAAATATATATTTGTTATTAAATGCTGTTTTCCCCCCAAAACTCTGACATGAAGCCTCTTAACTCGTATCTCAGATTTCACGTTTTTTTTTTTTTTTAAACCCTCCTGGTGTCTTCATTTTCTAAAAGTTTCTATATCAGAAATTTGGGTTTCTTTCAAATAAATTGTCCCCAAAAGTAACGAGGATGGTTCCCAAAAACGCTCCTCACACTTTACATTAATAATCAGGTCATTACTTTTATTGAATTTGGGTGTTTTTTTTGTCAATTTTATAGCATTTGGAGAAAAGATTATTCCACTTATTTAGTATTATTCATCATTCCCACATCTCACTTATTTGTTATTTATTCATCATTCTCATTTCCTATTTCAGATCTATTCATATTGTTCATAATGTTCATACTGTTCATATTATATTATAATAACTTAATACTATTTATCCCAGTACCCTTTGCACTATGTTCCACATTTAAAATTTTTTATTGGACTCTTCATTGCACTCATGCCTCTATATTGTTCTGTTTCTGTTTAGAGTATGTACTGTATATATTAGTGTGTATATATTAGTGTTTATATATTAGTGTGTGTATATATTAGTGTGTATATATTGTTTGTTTGTTTTGAATGTGTGAGCACATTGTGAGCAACTATGCTCCAAAGGAAAATAACTCCTATGTGTCCTCATACCTGGTCAATAAAGCTGATTCTGATAAAAAAACAAAAAAACGTTAATAAGTTAGTGTTACGTAGTGTTAAACGTCAAAAAAGTGACAAACAATGGAAAAAAGTGTTGAAAAAAGGGACAAAAACGTAAGAAAAAGTTAAAAACATCGATAAAAAGCATCAACAAAAGTGTTGGTTTTCAGTTTTGACGGTAAGACAACACGAGGATTAAAAATACCTAT
>JABXJD010000250.1:160000-225000 GCA_013375575.1 Percina caprodes | reverse complement strand
TATATTTTTATTTTGTATATGTAAATGTAATGACGAATGTGATGTAATGACTTGACAAACATCTTAAAGATGATTTAATCATTGAACTAGTTTAAACGTTTGAATCAATAAGCATTTTAAGCAGTTTTGTATATGAAGGTGTTTGTGTCTTTTCAGGCTGCGAGAGCCTCCAGAAACTGGATCTGACGGTGAATTTCGTGGGCCGTCTGAGCAGCGTGGAGTCTCTGAAACACAACGTGCACCTCCGAGAGCTGTTTCTGGTGGGGAACCCCTGCACCGAGTTCCAGGGCTACAGGCAGTACGTGGTGGCCTCCCTGCCCCAGCTCAAGGTAACTTCCCCCTGCATTCCCCTCCAGTCTCAGGACGGGCGTCTCCTGGTCAGTCTAGTCAGGATATGAGTCTGATTCTGCTCCACTGGGCTGTGATTATGGGGAGTTTCAACCCAACCAGGAAAGAAAAGGCCTCTGCACTTAATTGGACAGACCTACAGCCAATCAGAGCAACGGATAGACCTACAACCAATCAGAGCAACGGATAGACCTACAGCCAATCAGAGCAATGGTTAGACCTACAACCAATCAGAGCAATGGTTAGACCTACAACCAATCAGAGCAACGGATAGACCTACAGCCAATCAGAGCAATGGTTAGACCTACAACCAATCAGAGCAATGGTTAGACCTACAACCAATCAGAGCAACGGATAGACCTACAGCCAATCAGAGCAACGGATAGACCTACAGCCAATCAGAGCAACGGATAGACCTACAACCAATCAGAGCAACGGATAGACCTACAACCATTCAGAGCAACGGATAGACCTACAACCAATCAGAGCAACGGATAGACCTACAGCCAATCAGAGCAATGGTTAGACCTACAACCAATCAGAGCAATGGTTAGACCTACAACCAATCAGAGCAACGGATAGACCTACAGCCAATCAGAGCAACGGATAGACCTACAACCAATCAGAGCAACGGATAGACCTACAACCAATCAGAGCAATGGATAGACCTACAACCAATCAGAGCAATGGATAGACCTACAACCAATCAGAGCAGCGGATAGACCTACAACCAATCAGAGCAGCGGAGTAGTGACGTATGTTGACCTTCTGCTGAATCCCGTAGGAACGACGCCAAAAACATCGTTCTGATCACCAAACGCCTCGATGGCGGTTCTCTGTTCCTCTTTTAAATGAACGCTCTGTCGATATCTTCTCTAACAGACTCCACGGAGGACTCTACACATCTCAGTTCTCCAGCGGCGGCCATCTTTGTTGTAAACTAATTCAACCCCAAGCACTCTTTGGTGACGTGGTTGCTTACGTTACTGCTGATCATCTGTCCATCGCTCTGACGATCTGATTGGTCCAATCAAACAGCTCTGGTCTGAGCATACGGATCAAGTCCAGTACAGACAATATATCATGAGACATTTCTTCATAACTGATAGTTTTCGAAGAAGAATAAACATCACCTGCCAGCCAGTGTGTCTGGCATTTATTTATTTAGTAAATAAAAACATAACATGGGTTTTCTACATTTTCTACATTTTCTGTTAATAAAAAATTGATTCTAGGGAAAAGAATTGATTTTAAAAATCATGATTTGAGATGTTCTCATGTTTGTGTTTCTGTATGCACCAACCGCTGTAAACCCTTTTCTGATTCTGAGTTTTAGAGTTTTAACTAAATGCACAAAATGCTTGTTCTTGGAGGAATTACTGGAGTTGTTGGGTCTTTGTAAAGTGTGGTCTAGACCTGCTCTATCTGTAAATTATAAAGCGGTCAAGACCCGCTCTATAATTAACAGATAGAGCAGGTCTAGACCGCTCTATCGGTGAAGTGTCCTGAGATAACTCTTGTTATGATTTGATACTAACAATAAAATTGAATCAAATTAATCTCTGTCCTCAGTTTCTAGACGGGACGGAGATCAGACGCTCGGAGAGGATCGCAGCCTCTCAGGGACTGGAGGAGGCCAAGAGACAAGTCTGGGAGCAGGAGAAGGAATACCTGCAGAGGAGAGCCAGGGAGAGAGAGGAGGCGCAGAGGAAGAACGCTGGAGAGGAGAAAGGAAACAAGGAGAGGAAACCGGGCTTCGATGGCCGCTGGTACACCGACATCAACAACACAGCGTGAGTACGAACATCAGCAGCCTGAAGTCTGAAAGACGTGGTCTAAAGCAGAGATCTTCAACAGGGGGTCCGGGACCCTTAGGGGGTCCTCAGAGTTACTGCAGGGGAGTGGGGCCCCACCAAATTATTGTTAATTCTTTTAACCCTCATGTTGTTCTCGGGTCAAATTTGACCCGTTTTCAGTTTTTTCATCACAAAAAATGGGCCTTCAGAATTAGCTGGAAATGTCAACATTAGAAATATAGAATAACTTTGGAAAAAACATCAATAAAAGCAGGATTTAGGCGATTTAGATTTACAGTACATTTTGGCCCTGCCTATGCAACACTCTAAGTAGAATTTGGCAGATTTGCCGACTTTGAGACTCAGAAATTAACCCAGAAGCAGAGTTTTCACATACAAAACTGTAAGTGAGAAGACTATATGAGAAATAAACAAAAAAAGCGTTTCAATAAACTCTCTGGGCGTGCTGGTCTTACAGGGAGGTGTGTTCAGGTGCATTCTGGGCGTGCTGGTCTTACAGGGAGGTGTGTTCAGGTGCATTCTGGGCGTGCTGGTCTTACAGGGAGGTGTGTTCAGGTGCATTCTGGGCGTATTGCTATCTTGAGGAAGCATGGTGATCACACCGTTGACCAACAAAACCTCTAAAGTCAGTAACGCAGCATTTCATTGTTATTTTAACAGAGAATTAGTAAAATGCTTCCAGTATGCACAGCGCACGCACACACTATGGTTGTTAGGCAGCGCAGCAGCGCACACACATGCAGAAGATTACAAATAAAAACATTACGTTGCAAATCCTCCATCATAACAGCAATAACCCGTATCGTACAGATTATTAAACCCTTTGAGGAGAGATTTCTTGATATCTATAAAACTAACTTCCCTCTAAAATGTGGCAGAAGAACGTAATAAGTAAATAAACAGCCTGTAAACTGGACTGAAGTACAGAACTAGAGGAGATAAAGTTTGTCGACTGCTTCTTCAAGTAAAAGGATCGCCGTCTGCAGGACTGAATAAAATGAAACTCCGCTTATAAGAAAGATAAAACACTAAATCTTCATTATAATGTCTGTTTCAATGGTTGGATGTTTTCTATCTGTGTAGTCCAGTGTTGGAGGAGAATAAGGAGAACCAGGACGCGGAGGAGAACGTGGAGAACCAGGACGCGGAGGAGAACGTGGAGAACCCCGACTTGGATGAAGTGCAGCGGGAGAAGGAATTCTGGGAAACGCCGTGTTCATTCACTCCTGAATCCCGTGTAGAGGCTCACCGTCACCTGGAGGAGAAAAAGAAAGCAACGGAGAAGTAAGTGCTCTCTATTCAAGATGATGATTTGATCCCATTAAAGGTGCAGTAGGTAAGATTTAGGTAAGACGGAGCCACGGTGCCGCTGCTAAATAGTCTCAGGTTTGTAGTTTTGACTCTGGCTGCTGTTCGCTGTTTTGGCCACTAGATGTCGCTGCATCACCAACTGTTATCCAGCTGAGAGGCTCAGTTTCAACAGAACAAATCAGCTTCCAGAAACAATTCAGATACACTCTGATCATTATCTGCTGACACACACACACACACACACACACACACACACACACACACACACACACAAGGAATGGGAATTGTTGGGTTTCTGTAAATAACATCACAGAGTACGGTCTAGACCTGCTCTTTCATGAAAAGCGCAGTGAGATAACTCAGTGAGATTTGGCAATACATAAATAAAATTTAATTGAAATTGAATAATGGCCAAAAGTATGTGGACACAGGGATGTGACTGTTGGGGGAGGTTTTGGGAATACGTGTCGGTCTGTCATGGATGAAGGTGAATCTTTTTTCCTGGGGAATATGTGTGGATGCATGTTGAATTAGCTCTATTCCAAAAACTAGACAATGGATAAGGGAACTCTTCCGCAACCCAGAATTTAAACTTTAAAGGTATATTGTGTAACATTTCCACATTCAAATGGCTAAAAACTACAATACCTACTGTATGTTCTGTATGTTGTTGAGTTCGGTACTTAGATTAAACCAAATGTTTCCAACAATGTTCAAACCCACAGAAACTCATTTCATTCAAGGTAACGGTCCGTTACATTTTAGTCGCCTGTTGATGGTGCCATATCCAATTTGTGCATGCGTCAGGGTTGCAGTTGTCTGCCAGAAGCTGTCAGCAGTCGACTTTTTATCGAGTTTCAAGCCACTTTTTTGATACATTTGGGGGTTTTTAACTCTGTTTTAACCGGATGAAGAATTTAAGTCGTCAGATGTCTAGTCTGGATCAACGGAAGTACATCACGTCCAGCATGAAGCCGGACATGCGCCGGATGCTTTATCCTTCTGCTTCCGCGCTGTGTGTTGCCGTCAAAATCCCTTCGCTACCGGAAACAGCAACAAACTTCGAGCTAACAAGCTACATCCTGAAAATGGCAGTTTTTTAAAGACAATTTTGATTGTGCAAAAGAGATGCAAACAACCCAGAGCGTTCTTTTTTGACCCCAATCCCAGAATGTATCTGTAGTGTAGACCTGACTCCAAAGCGCTGTGGAGATAAGTCTGGGAATGAGAGACTATCTCAGGGTTTTTCCTTTTTATAGAGGAATATTTTGCACCCCCCTAAGAGGTTTTAGCCAGCCCCAAAGGAACACCAGCGCCAAAATGATAACAATTGAGAATTAAAATAACACTTTGAATCCCTTTTGACTGTTTAAGAGCAATTTATCAAAGAACCGTTGAACAAGTAGAACATAAACTAGCATATGATGGCGAATCTCAGTTTTATCGTCCAGCTGTACTTAACCAGTTTTGTCAATTAGGGTTTTATTTACTCAAGCATAATATATTTGTTTATCGGATGGTCAGAAATAGCAGGTAAATGCATAGAAGTCTGTCAAATAAGGCAACACAGACTCGTTTCGTTTACTGTACCAGGACTGATTCCCCCCCCTCCCCAAAAACTCATTCTGGATCGGGAAAGACCCAGCTATCTGACGTCTGGATCTTAAGTCATTATGAGAGAAACAAGGCAGGTCAGGGGTCTTTGCAGACCAGTGAAGTTCTTCCACACCAAAATGGAAACCCATTTCTTTATGGAGCTGGTTTTCTGTTATGTTGAAACCGGATTGGAAGATTGTAACATTGGAAGAACATTTCCTAAAATCTCACTGTATCCTGAAGCACTACGATTTCCTAAAACCAGGAGAAACAGACCAACACTGCTGGAGTGCCCACATACAGTTATATACATACCCAAGTACTTCAGTTTAGGTTTTACACCAATGTTCATGAATAATGACTCTGCAGTGTGCTGAGGCTAACATGTGTGCTGCATTCTTAACTAATCACCGCGGGAATAGATGAATCAATCCGTCCCCTTATTGGCGATGTGGCTAAGGCTTAAAGTGATTTGTTTGCCGTACAGAATGGAAGGAAACACAAGCAAGAAATACAGATATAAATATCATGCTTTGACACGACACAATTAGCAAGACAGATGAGAGGATGTTCAGTCCAGGTTCATCCGTCGGGTTAATGAGAAGTTTTCAGGTTTGTTCTTGCAGTGGAGAACGGGCCGTACTGTAACCGGGGCAGACGGGACCAGGTTCAGAGGGTCACGGAGGATTTAGTTCTGACGTTTTAGTTTTTTACATTTGTGACTAAAGAATCAGCTGATGAGCTGGAGGACATCATAGGTCAATCATAGGTGTAGATTTCAGGGGGGGGATACAGGGGGATTAAAAATATAAGTCTATCTATCTATCTATCTATCTATCTATCTATCTATCTATCTATCTATCTATCTATCTATCTATCTATCTATCTATCTATCTATCTTCATCCAATTATCGAGTCGCGGGGGGAGCAGCTCCAGCAAAAGACAACCCACTCCCAAAAAGAGGTAACTATAACCGTTGATGGGCCTCAAAACATGTACGGAAAAGAAGAACTGACTGACTGCCCCCGAGTTGGTCCAAAAAGTACCCTGGAACACACCGAAGCAACGCCGACTTGATCGTACGTTCTGCGTGTGCGCGAGATGTAATACGTCTCCATAACAGCAGGTGGCGCTAATCTGTATTGTAGGCAGCTGATTGGACGAATGTGTCACGTGCGTCTGGCTTCTCTCAGAACGGCTCGTTCAGAATACAATCTCGCATTTTACGAAAATAGTTCGCGAAACGTGTTTTTGAAAACATTTTTAGGAGAAATCGGCTGTGCAGCTGCTAAATCTTCATCTCAGATCCATAAAGGTCAGTTTAAAAGATTTTCCTCAGATTTTAAGAGACTCTAGTCACGCTCATCCCGCTCGTCATTTCCTGGCACTCCACCAATCAGATTGGTCATTTGAGTCCGACTGCCCGCCTTCCGGTTCCACATGTCAAAAGAAGGACGACGGCTTCTCCTACTGACGACGGCATGGACAAAGGACAGGAGATCGGGGGGTTCATGTCCCATTTTGAAAAGAAAACGGTATGTTTGGAGCTACGTCTCGTTCTGCGTCACATGCGTAACCTCAAGTTAAGTAACGTAACGGATGATTTTAAGTCAACCCACGCCTTTTTTTCTAAAGTTAACTAAATAGTTTTGGTGCCTAAACCTAACCAAACTGGGACCGTTTCAACGTTAACGACATGTTACCTCCTCTGGTTTAGCTATGAGGACGGAAAACACTCCTGTGGGTCAGATTAGGGTAGATCCTAAATGGGATGGTCAACGTAGTTGGGTTAAGGTATGGGGAGTGGGGATTGGTTAGGGGCACGGTAAGAATATCAGGGTTAGCTAATCAGAGGCAGAATAAGGCGGGCAATGAGGTACGTCCTTTTACGCGTTGTTATGGAATCCACGCAACCTCTAGGCAAGACCCGCCGTGTGTGTGTGTGTGTGTGTGTGTGTGTGTGTGTGTGTGTGTGTGTGTCAGCAGATAATGATCAGAGTGTATCTGAAGGGTTTCTGGAAGCTGATTTGTTGGGTTGAAACGGAGCCTCTCAGCTGGATAACAGTTGGTGATGCAGCGACATCTAGTGGCCAAAACAGCAAACTGCAGCCAGAGTCAAAACTACAAAACTTAACTTAAATCTGTGATATATTGTGAATACTGTTCATATGTTAAAGGTAGAGTTTTGGTTAAGGCAAGACCCGCCTTTCAATAGCGTTCACATGCTACAATGGTCAGGCATCCATTTGTTAAGGTCCTATCCCCTGACCAATCAGCTATCCTAACCTCAACTACTCGAGGTCAATGCCTAACGGCAACTAATCGAGCTGCCAGGGCGAGTCTTGCCTTGAAGTTACGTGGGATCCATAATAACGCTCCTTTAATTGTTGACACATCTAGCGGATCCGATCTAGCATCCACCTCGTATTAGAGGGGAGGAACAAACGGCTGTTTTTTTTTGTGCACCAATCAAATGGAAGCAAGTTTCAGGCTGGCTGGTAGTGAGTCGACACAGTGTTTAAAAAGAAATAATTAATTTTCCCGCCTCGCTGCTAATTAGTGCTCACCCTTAAGGTTACCCTCGTGCCGGGGTGTTAATTAGGTGTGTGTCTTCCCACTGTGCTTCATCTCTCTCTAACACACTCGGAAATGATGAGCAGGATGAGCGTGACTAGAGTCTCTCAAAAGCTGCGGAAAATCTCTTAAACTGATCTTTGTGGATCTGAAATGAAGATTCAGCAGCTGTGTGTGTGTGTGTGTGTGTGTGTGTGTGTGTGTGTGTGTGTGTGTGTGTGTGTGTGTGATGAAGACAGATTCAGCAGCTGCACGGCCTCTTTCTCCTTAAAATGTTTTCAGAAACACGTTGTTGGTGAACTATTTTAGTAAAATATGCAATCAGCTTCTGAATGAAGGCTTTGAATTTCTGGAGAAACCAGACCCATGTGACGCGTTCGTCCAATCAGCTGCTGGTGTTCATTTTTTTGGGCGACAATAAAGATTAGCGCCACCTGATGACGTATTCGTCGCTTTCGTGTGTTCTCAGGCACTGTATTTTGACCAGTCCAACTGTCTTTTCAGCCGAGGGACGGCCGTACGGTTGGTGTGTCAGGGGCTTTAGGTGCATGTATTTGTCGGGGTATATTACAAAGGAAGAGGAAGGAGCCCATTGAACCGTCTTTCTATTTATAAGAAATCAGTTTCACACCCTTGCATTAGCCTTATTTGAGGAAACCCAGTGGCTGAGAAGCCGACCAGTGACAGGTCCCTCCGTCTAATCAGTATCACAGAAAAACATCCCAGGCCTGCATGCTGTCCAAGCATAAAATCAGGGTGATGTGGTGTTTCCGTTTTTATCGGCTCCCTGCACGCGGCTGTCAAAGCGCGCTGACTTGACGCAGGCAGTCGAGCAGTCACTGGATTGTCAGGAAAGATAAATTTGCAGGAAGAATCCAACCTGCAGCCTGCTCAGCTGAACCTCAACACACAGCAGAAGCCTTAAGGGCGAGGAAAACTGACAAATGGGTGCAGTTAATTAATGTGTGTGGGTAACATGGACGGGTGGAGATACACAAAGGGAGATAACGTGTGGTGTGTTGTTAAATGTTTGAATAAAGACCTGACACCAGCTATTAAATGTGATTTATAACACAGAATAATGCTAATTCTAAAATGTTTCCATGGATTGTAGATTGCTAAACCTTTTGTTGACAAAATAACAGGGTCCATGAAGGCTTCATGTTCCACTAAGCAAATGAAGAATGAACGGGAGTCCACCTCGAACGCTGTATCCAGTTCTTATAATACTACATCAATGGGATGACCCTGTGTTGGCGGTTGTCTCTGCCTTGGTATGGTCCATTCAAATCTATGAGAGGAAGTCTCATAGAGTCAAATCAGAGTCTGAACGCCACCCTATTGTGCTTGACTGTGGCAGTATAACCCGTCGAGCAGAGGCGTTGCAGACGGTGTTTTCTGCTCAGTGATCGGAGGTCTGCAGATGAATCCGGTGCAAATTAATACTTCTCTGCAGACAGTCGTACATGGCTAACTGAGAGCTGTCTGAACAGATTGTCCTCAGACCGGCAGTAAAGCTGTCAGCTCTGATGTCCCCATGACTCAGCTCTTTGATAGACGCCCTGTCACACCTCCTTTGGGGAATAAAAGTAAGTTACAGAGCAGAGAGCTACACTGAGACCTTGACAAGTCAAGTCAACAGTATATGGCTTAAAGTTGGGTGGAGGGAAAAGCTTCTGTCTGAACCGGGAGGCAGATGGATGAAGATGGGTTATGGTTTCATATTTAGGAGTGGATACTTGCCCTCTGTCTCACCCCAACTCATCCCCAACACACTATGGCTGACAGTTTTCACAGATCACCTGGGAAATAACCTCAAATTATCAGCCAAATTGTTGTAATGTGTTGGTAGAAATGGACTCTAATAGATGGCCGGTGTCTATTATTCGGAGTCCCTGCTCCATGAAATCCAGCTGGAATTACAGATGGGTGAAAACTAAAGGAAAGCAGAACATGAAGGGTGTTGGTGAGGTGTTCCACCACAAGCCACCAGAGCAGCTTCGTTGCTTCTTGTCATAGAGTCTCCGAATGTGTGGAGCTCTCTGATTTTCATTAAAGAGTTATGGCGGCGGCTTATTTGTTCTCAGAATAAGTTGTTTATTTATAGATTAACACACCTGAGGCGTTGAAAAGGGGACACCAAAGGGTTTTAACTAGGCCTGCACAATTAATCGTTGTAAAATTGAGATCTCAATTCACCCAGTTCACGATTTAATTTTTGAATAACTTTGATTATGTTAGTAATTTTTTTTTTTCAACCCTCCTGTTGTCCTGGGGTCAAATTTGCCCTGTTTGTAAAATTTTCTACATCAGAAATTTGGGATTCTTTCATCCAGATTGTCCAAATATAACATGGATGGTTCCATATAACGCTAAAAGATCAGTTAATTACTTTATTAATTTTTGGGTGTTTTATTCCCCCCCCAAAAAAACATTGACAAAAGACAAAAAAATACATAATTTCATGTAAATGAGGTTTCTTGACCATGAAATCAAAAAAGAAAATAGTGTAAAACTAGTGGTGATATATTGGTGATAGTGATGTTTACAGTATACTAATGGTAGTGGTACAAAAATGAGTATCAAAAAGTATCTCAAACGTGCCAAAACATGTCAAAAAAGCGCCAAACGTGTCAAAGCGCCACAAAACTCTCATACGCATCAAAAAGCGCCAAAATAGGGTGAAAAAGCATCAAAGTGTTGAAAAAGCGTCACAAAAGTATCTCAAACGCGTCAAAAGGCGATATAAGTGTCAAAATAGTGTCAAAAAGCTTCTAAAACGTGTCAGAACCGTGTCGAAAAGCGCCAAAAACTTGTCAAAGCGCCACAAAAGTATCTCAAACGCGTCGAAAAGCGATAGAAAAAGTGTCAAAAAGCGCCCAAGTGTCGAAAAACAAAGAACATTGATAAAGGAAAACGAAGACCTGAAGACAACATGAGGACAACATGAGGGTTAAAAAAAAAGAAATAGAAATCAGCCGCAGGTTAGAACGCCAAAACAAAGAAAAAGGAAGGAGACGAAGCAATCCCCCCCCAAGTGGAACATTGTGGTTGTAGACTACTGAGGAGAAACCGATACTATCTGCTAGTGGCGAGCCAATCAAGCGTCCGATGCCTGGAAGAAGTTGGGTGATCGCTGCCGTCTCAACGCCACTGTGGCACTAACCAGTGGAAGTGAGTGTGTTGCTGGGGAGGAGGACACGGTCTGTTTGACTGACTGTGGGACTCTAACGGATGGTTAGAGTCCACGCTAATGGACCTATTAACCCAGGAGGTGTTAAGAGCCTCCGCAGCACCACCTAAACTCATCACAGGTAGCTGTAATAAAAGCATAATCTCAACATCCCCCAACATCCGTTCAGCCAATTGAAGGCTCTTCGAACACGCGGGCTGTCACACTCCTTCTTTCTGCGGCTGATGCACGGCTGCGGAGATGTTGTGAAGGCCGTGACCCTCGCAGAGCGCTACACACCCACCTGCCGACTCCTTCATCTGCTGCTCAGTGGGCCTAATAGATGGAGCTTTTTCCCTGCCTGTGCTTCTGTCACCGCCTGCTTGATGTGGTTAATGGAGTCCCTGGTTGTACAGCAGATGGTGAAGTCTTTAGGTGGCGGTCTGTAGGAAAAGGCTCTGTGTGGCTTCAGTTTAGCGCGAGTGATGTAGTTCCATCCACAGACGTTTTATGAATACTTAATATTGTGATCCGTTTCTTGGAGACGCTCATTTTCAGAGTTTATTACTCAGTTTAGACCAGTTCTCAATCAATCTTAGACCAGGTCTCAACCATAGGCTGTAAAAAATAATGGCCGAAGCTACCGAGTCTGGAAAGTGATGCCAATACTTCCAGCAGGGGGCGACTCCACTGGCTCCAAAAAGAAGTCTGTTTCTATAGAAGTCAATTAGAAAATGAGCCAACTTCTCTCCTGATTGATTACCTCAAGTAGCAACACATATCTCGGCCTGTCTGATATTTCTTCTCGGATGTCCACACTGGGGCTGGGCAATAAAATCTAATATCATGATATTTTTGACCAAATACTTCGATGTCGATACCACAACGATATTGTAGTAGATAATCGTCAGTAATGTGGATATAATGACTAAGTGGGTAAAGGCGAATAATATAACGGTTACAACAGTCTGGTAAGATCAGGAAATGACATCATCACTTTACTGTAATGCAGCCTTTAAAACCAGGAAAAGACATTGTGGATCTGAAATGAAGATTCAGCAGTGTGTGTGTGTGTGTGTGTGTGTGTGTGTGTGTGTGTGTGTGTGTGTGTGTGTGTGTGTGTGTGTGTGTGTGTGTGATGAAGACAGATTCAGCAGCTGCACTGCCTCTTTCTCCTTAAAATGTTTTCAGAAACACTATTTTAGTAAAATATGAAATCGTCTTCTGAATGAAGGCTTTGAATTTCTGGAGAAACCAGACCCATGTGACGCGTTCGTCCAATCAGCTGCCGGTTTTCATTTTTGGGCGACAATACAGATTAGCTGTCAGTCAGACAGACAGCGAAGCAGGACGACCGTGTCCTCCTCCTCAGCAACACACTCACTTCCATTGGTTAGTGCCACAGTGGCAGTTAGACGGCAGCGATCACCCAACTTCTTCCCGGACAATGTTATATCACGATATTACGATATCCAAAATCTAAGACGATATCTAGTCTCACATCACGATATCGATGTTATATTAATATATTACCCAGCCCTAGTCCACACACCATCTGTTCATATATGTATGTATATATACTGTATGTGTATGTGTAGTATATATATATGTATGTATGTATGTATGTGTATGTATGTATATATGTATGTGTAGTATATATATATGTATGTATGTATGTGTGTGTGTGTGTGTGTGTGTGTATGTATGTATGTATGTATGTATGTGTAGTATGTGTGTGTATGTATGTATGTATGTGTGTGTGTGTGTGTGTGTGTGTATGTATGTATGTATGTATGTGTAGTATGTGTGTGTGTGTATGTATGTATGTATGTATGTGTAGTATGTGTGTGTGTGTGTGTGTATGTATGTATGTATATACTGTATATGTATGTGTAGTATATATATATGAATAAATGTTTTCAGTTTGCCTCTCTTCTGCAAACTTTGACTGATTTGAATCAAATGTTTGAAACTGTGTGTGTGTGTGTGTGTGTGTGTGTGTGTGTGTGTTTTACAGTAAAACTCACATTATCTGTTGTTCTCTTTATGGATGTGGCTCTCTCCTTCACCCCAAAGACCTCATAACTTTGGTACTGTCGTTTGTCAGTCCACCCTTTTTACACACACACACACACACACACACACACACACACACACACACACACACACACACACACACTCATGCTTTGCCGTTTCCCTGCAGGGCGAAAGAGAAGAAGCCGAAGGCGCCGAGGACGCTGATCACTGCTGAAGGCCGAGTCATGAACGTCAACGAGCCCAAGTAAGCACGTTTTCTATCAACAGAGTTTAACCTTGGTGTTCCCGATCAAAACATTATTTATCTCTCCCCGTTCTTACTCTACAGTTCTTTATCTGACATTAGGGGCACGTTAAATCTCAAAACGGCATCGTTTTGCTGTGGTTTCCGGGTTCAATGGTGTGCAACTGCTTTGAGATGTTTTCTCTTGTTTATTGCCTGTGGCACAGGTGTTAATAATAATAATAATAATAATAATAATAATAATAATAATAATAATAATAATAATTTATACTGTTTATTGAACCACAGGGGGGGAAATTACAATTTACAGTCTGTTTTGTCAGTAATCACTAACACAGCAGACACGTGTCTGTAAAGCCGTGGTGAGAAACAGGCGGAGTGACAACAGGGTGTTCAACGCAACCCAGTTTCACTTTAAAAAGACTTGTTGCTATGTTTTCTCGGGGCTGAACGTCCTTCATGTCACATGGTGTCCACCCGAAGGGGAGGGACTAGCATCTCTTAACCAGGGCCGGTCTTGGACTCGAGTCCAGACTGAAGACCGTTTTTTCTATGGTCTCGGAGTTGTCTCAGACTCACTAGTATTTGGTCTCGGACTCGCTAGTATTTGGTCTCGGACTTGTCTCGGACTCGATAGTATTTGGTCTCGGACTTGTCTCAGACTCGCTAGTATTTGGTCTTGGACTTGTCTCGGACTCGATAGTATTTGGTCTCGGACTTGTCTCGAAATACTAGTATTTGGTCTCTGACTTGTCTCAGAAATGCTAGTATTTGGTCTCTGACTTGTCTCGGACTCGCTAGTATTTGGTCTCGGACTTGTCTCGGACTCGCTAGTATTTGGTCTCGGACTTGTCTCAGACTCGCTAGTATTTGGTCTTGGACTTGTCTCGGACTCGCTAGTATGTGGTCTCGGACTTGTCTCAGACTCGCTAGTATTTGGTCTCAGACTTGTCTCTGACTCGCTAGTATTTGGACTCGGACTTGTCTCGGACTCTAAAGTATTTGGTCTCTGACTTGTCTCTGACTCGCTAGTATTTGGACTCGGACTTGTCTCGGACTCGCTAGTATTTGGACTCGGACTTGTCTCGGCCACTGGTCTTCTGGTCTGGACCGAGTCCAGGTGCCTTCATTATGATAATAATATTGGAGGGAAAGTGAAACCCAAAATGGTTGTCTTGATACTGTCATGCATAAGACCATTTTTCTGTCCTGGACTCGGACTCGAACCTTTTGGGACTCGGTCTTGTCTTGGACTCAAACCTCTTTGGACTTGGTCTTGACTTGGACACAACTAGTCCTGATCTTGGACTTGTCTTGGACTCGACTAAGGTGGTCTTGACTACATCCCTGCTTTTAACTACATTTTACTGATTTTACTATTATATTTTTACTGAAGGAGCATTTTCAATGCAGGATTTTCACTGTAACAGAGTGTTTTCACAGTGAGGAAAAGGTATTTTTATCACATACATGTAGCGAAGGAGGAGGAGGAAACCCACGCAAACACGGGG
Organism: Percina caprodes; assembly: GCA_013375575.1. Taxonomy (NCBI): domain Eukaryota; kingdom Metazoa; phylum Chordata; class Actinopteri; order Perciformes; family Percidae; genus Percina; species Percina caprodes. The sequence goes on along the minus strand of JABXJD010000250.1, from coordinate 210,389 downwards.
AGAACATACAAACTACACACAGAAAGGCCCGGAACGACCAGGATTCAAACCCAGAACCTTCTTGCTGTGAGGCCACAGTGCTAACCAGTGGGCCACCATGCTGTGTAAACCTGTTGGTACTTTTACTGAATACTTCCTCCTCCTCTGGTAAGATCTCATCTCGGTGGCTTTATGTTGTTACCGGCTATGATTGGCTGTGAAGGAAATCGACCAATCCACTCACTCAGCTACAGCAGCGAAACGCAGCAGAATAAGTTCTCAAAACACAATCAGCTCCTTCAATTTTGTTTCGGAAAAAAGAAATAATACAGAAAAAAATCAGTCCGCTCCTCCACTCTGATACAGTTTCCCTGTAACAGTGCTTCATAACTATAATGTGTTTATTTGAGACCCTCGATTACCTCCTCCTGGTCAAACTACTCAGACAGCGAGGCGGGGGAAAACACTCCCAGGTGCTGTGTGATTGCTTTATTAGTGCCATTGTTGTTTTTATAGATTGGCTCGCCTGCATGCTGGGGAGGGAACCTGATCGCTGCGGTTCGGGCCACCCCAGTCTCTCCATTAGCCTCAGGGTTATCACCTGAGCAAGACCGTGGGGGTCAAGGCCTTAAAACATGGCTGATTTCATTTGTCATCTGAGCTGAGGACACACTCGGGTCAGGAGTGTATCCTTTATATGATATATCGCTTTACACCAGCAGAGAGATGGGGCACTTTGCTTCCTTACTGCCTGGGCCATAACATAAAAAATATCACGCCTGGACTGTTAATATTTCTCACCATGAGTGGCTTGTAAAGTCATGTTCTGGAGATTGCTGCTACTCAAACACAATATTTCTTAGGATACATTAACATTGCTGCACTTTGACTCAGGAAAACAAGAATTTCCAGGTTGGCGGGAAGACAACACGAGGGTTAAATAAAAAACCCAGAAATTGGATCAAATGGATTATTTGGACTCATAGTTAAGATCAGAGGATGTTGAGTGGATCACAGTTTGTTTCAACAACACAAGGGTTAAAGAAGTTTTTTAGCTCTGCAGTTGAAGTTCATTAATCAGCCTCTTTGTGTTTCTTACAGACTGGACTTCTCTCTGACTGAAGACGAAGAAAACAACACCGTCGTCTTAGACCTCGGCGTGTACAGGTACGAAAACCTCAACATCATTCATAAATGTCAGGGGTTAACCCTCATGTTGTCTTCATGTTGCCCTCATGTTGCCCTCATGTTGCCCTCATGTTGTCTTCATGTTGCCCTCATGTTGCCCTCATGTTGTCTTCATGTTGCCCTCATGTTGTCTTCATGTTGCCCTCATGTTGCCCTCATGTTGTCTTCATGTTGCCCTCATGTTGCCCTCATGTTGCCCTCATGTTGTCTTCATGTTGCCCTCATGTTGCCCTCATGTTGTCCTCATGTTGTCTTCATGTTGCCCTCATGTTGTCCCCATGTTGTCCCCATGTTGTCTTCATGTTGCCCTCATGTTGCCCTCATGTTGTCCTCATGTTGCCCCCATGTTGCCCCCATGTTGCCCCCATGTTGTCTTCATGTTGCCCTCATGTTGCCCTCATGTTGTCCTCATGTTGTCCTCATGTTGCCCCCATGTTGTCCTCATGTTGTCCTCATGTTGTCTTCATGTTGCCCTCATGTTGTGCTCATGTTGTCCTCATGTTGCCCCCATGTTGCCCTCATGTTGTCCTCATGTTGCCCCCATGTTGTCTTCATCTTGTCTTCATGTTGTTTTCATGTTGTCCTCATGTTGCCCCCATGTTGTCCTCATGTTGTCCTCATGTTGTCCTCATGTTGTCCTCATGTTGCCCTCATGTTGCCCTCATGTTGTGCTCATGTTGTCCTCATGTTGCCCCCATGTTGCCCCCATGTTGTCCTCATGTTGTCCTCATGTTGTCCTCATGTTGCCCTCATGTTGTCTTCATGTTGTTTTCATTTTGTCCTCATGTTGCCCTCATGTTGTCTTCATGTTGCCCCCATGTTGTCCCCATGTTGTCCCCATGTTGTCTTCATGTTGTCCTCATGTTGCCCTCATGTTGACCTCATGTTGTCCTCATGTTGTCCTCATATTGTCCTCATGTTGTCCTATATCAATGTTCTTTTTAATTCCCCAAAATAACATGATTGATTCCACACAACGCTCTTTGCCAAGTACAAATCTCTACTTTCATTAATTTTGGGGCGTCTTATTAAATTTTATAGCATTTGAAACCAAATTGAAGTGTTTTTGAAATAGTATTGAGAGTAAAAGTTGACATATTCCAGTCTGTGATTATCATCAACATCCATTCCTTTAATTTTAGTCTCAATACTAAATAGAGCTAAAACTAGTGAGATGTCTCACTCTGGAGATAAAACTAGAGAGATGTCTCACTCTGGAGATAAAACTAGAGAGATGTCTCACTCTGGAGATAAAACTAGAGAGATGTCTCACTCTGGAGATAAAACTAGAGAGATGTCTCACTCTGGAGATAAAACTAGAGAGATGTCTCACTCTGGAGATAAAACTAGAGAGATGTCTCACTCTGGAGATAAAACAGACATAAACACAGGGTGGAAACAGGATCTGCAGCAATGTGCCATGCAACAAAAATCAAACCATGGAAACCTATTCTGCTCCAACCTCAAAATACAATTATGAACCCCAAAATTAGCAGAATATGGTCACTTTAAAGTCCTCCTGCCGCTCTACAGCTCAGCGGCTCTAGTGAAATACGTGGGACCAAAGCTCTCCGTTGGCTCAGCTGGTCCGTTTAGACGTAGTGTGTCTCTTCATATAAACTGCCTTCCACGTCTCTCCCCCCACAGACACATGGACACCTCGTTGATCGGCGTGGATGTTCAGCCAACGTACGCCAGAGTCACAGTCAAAGGAAAGGTACGCTGTGGAGATTTGATCATATATTAGTTCATAACCTTTAAGATTAGGCAACACGTTTGTTTCTTAACACTGTTCTGGCTGCACATTCTCAACTTTGCAACAAACGCATGCATTCAGGATGTCTAACATCTGCAAGGACAGCAGCAGAGATTCAGGACAGATTATTGCTCAGTAACGTTTTTTCGAGAGATATTTACAATCCATTTTTGCTGAATCATTTCTGATGTTGACCTCTGCAGCATCGAAGAATCCAACAACAAAAAAATCCACATTTTTGCAAATATTAGCTTCTTTTATGAAGGTCTTAGATCTTTGTTTCAGAGCCTTCTTCACTTGTTTAATAATACTTTCTTGATTGATATTTAATACAAATGAAGGAATTACATTTTCACATATGAATCGCCCGCAATGTCCAATGAATGGAGTCCAGACGTTGTCTCTCTTACTCACATGTAGCACACAACAGGAGATTTCCGTGTCAGACAGTTCAGGCGAAGGGTGGCGCCTGGGTACAGCGTGCAGGAGGCGGGACAAAGATGAGGATTACACCGGACATAGCCAGTTTGTAATTTGGAGTCTCCTGCCGTTCGGCATAGGCCCCTTAAGTTTCCAAATCTCTACAGTGAGACACTTTCATTGGCGTCTTTGTGTAAATCACCCTTCTTATTCTTCACCTTCGGATGTTTTTCTTGTTTTGGCGCCGGCTGCATGATGGAAACTTCTTCGCTGTGAACTTTCCAGACATCGAGCTGTTCTGTTCCCACATGGGCTCACGTGGAGCTGTGCGATATGAAGAAAATCAAATATCACAATGTTTCTGACCAAATACATTTATGTCGATGTTGAATTTTATTTACAGTATCAATTCATAACAAGAGTTATCTCGAGACACTGGTTTACAGTCTAGACCACTCTATAATTTACAAGGACCTAACAGTTGTAGTAGTTCCCTCCAGAGCATTTAGTGTGACAGCAAAATTCAGTTAATATTGGATGTGGAGTTTTCTTTAGCGGGGTTGATGTTCCACCAGAACAAGTTCCTTTCTGAGACTGTTTAGCAGAGCCGCCGTCGCTGCGTCCGGAGCTCAGTGCCGCCCAAGAAGATTGTGATTGGACAACCCAGAGTGTTTTTTTTTCCTCTTATCTCATAATTCTGTGGTGTAGGCAGACCTTACTCCACAGCGCTGTGTTTTGGTTAGTTCACTGAAATTGTACCTCAATGATTTCATGTGACAGCAATTGATTAATGATTGATTGTTTGTCTAAAATCTCAGTGTTCCTCTTATCTTCTCACACTCTGCTTCCTAATATCCTGATTTGTGACCGCATGGTGTGACGTACGTGATTACAGGCCGCTCTGAACTCCTGGCGATGGTGTCTGCGGCTGCTGAGTCGAGGGCAGAAGGAAGTGTGATGGATGCAGAGTCAGATTTAGAGCAAATAAAAGGCTGTCAGGAGCAGCTGAGTCATCCGACATGTTTCCAACGCTGACATTCAGATACATTTATGGAGACAGTTTATTGCACCTGCTGGGAACTAATTCCCAAGCTGTGAAGTTCAGAACTGTTTTTTTTTTCCTCCAAATTATCAGCCGTGCAGGGCAGGACAGCCACACTCCTTCTCTCGATAATCCAAGTGAGCAGCCAAAGTGTCAAAGCATCAAATACATAAAATACCACATCTTGCGTCAGGTTCATTTCCGGCTATCAGTGGTGGAAGAAGTATTCAGATCCAGCATTCATTGCTGCCTGACTTTTTCTTAAATCTCGATCAAGCCGGACCTTTGCTTCCAATTTTCCCAAAACGAGCCATTTGAATAAGATGGTTTTCAACTGCATTGGCCTTCCCCGTCCCAGTTCTGGTTTGCGTTTTATTTTGAAATGCTAAAAGTTGTACTAAGGTTGTAAATCTGGTCTCAGCAGCACCGAAAGAAACCTGTGGAGGATTTTAATCTCCCACAAACACACCACAGCGAGCAACCTTTACGCCTGATTAAACAGGTGTTTAGCAACACATAAATCCAAGAGGTGTCATCTTGCTTTGTTTCTGTTCCCGGGTTTCAACCCTCCAGCGAACTCGTTATGAACTCAGAGTCCTGCAGGTTGGGAGTTCTTCAGAGTCCTGAATATCATGGCTCCACTTGAAGTTGTTAGCGTGTTTATGGATGGTTGTTTTATGCCAGGGGTCAGCCTGATTGGACGGGTGGTGTGATTTACGCAGTGATGAATCAACTCAGGCCTTTAAAATTCCTTCTCATTCTGTGGAGCAGAGGGAATTGACTGTAGGAGTCAGCTTTTGGATCCAATCAGCTTCCTCTGACAGCAGCCGGGTTAGAGGACGAGTTCGCTTTTTTTTTCTCTACCTGCTGTCAGCGTAGTTTCCCCTCCTATCTAACGAAAATTAAATTGAAAACTGGAAAAAGCGTATAACAATTCCTCCCACGTGGATCACTTTGGTTTCCACAGTATTTGGCTCCAGTGATTGATTGCTGCTGTTCTCCGTGCGAGCTATTCTGGTCACTCGTCCACTTCTCTGGAAGGCGTATCTATAAAAAGGCCCGATAATGACAAAAGTCATTTGACACACTGGGACGGCGTCGGTGCCAGATCAGCGCATTAATCTCACTAATTAAAGCTATGAATAATTTACTCTGCAGATATTTCAGATGGTCCTGCCCGCCGAAGTGAAGCCCGACAGCTCTACAGCTCAGAGGTCCCAAACCACGGGACACCTGGTCCTCACCATGCCCAGGGTACGTACAGGTCCACATCCTCACCTGAGCCAGGTGTCCAACTCAGGAGCCAAAGTCTCTTATATTTAAAAAAAAAAAGAAAAGAAAGTTTATTGCTCAAACCTCAGATTATTACAGGCTGTATTGGGTATAACAAAGGGTAGCAGGTTTAACATGTTTCTTTTTTAAAACAGAACAAAAACACACATATATTCCCTCCCATTCCCCCCCCCCCACCCTATAACCAGATGCTAAACATGTATCTTCCATTCATCTGACTTACCCACCATATTCATTGTGATGCACGGGAATGTACTGACAGGTGAAGGAGCACAGAAACAAGAAGGAAAAGGAAAAATAAATAAAATTAATTTTTAAAAAAATAAAGAAGAAAAAAAACATAAAACAATGGAAATTGGGGGCAAAGTCTCTTTTTTTTTTAAATTTCTTTGCAGAATAAAATCAGCTACATTTACATTGTTAGGTTTTTAGTTTGAAAACTAATCTTTTTGATACGTTGACACCTCGTCCTGGTGCCATTTGTGAAGAAAGCAGAGCGTTGATCCTGCACAACCAAACAGGACATGAATAAATGAATAAAGGGGAATTAAATCCCCCTTTTAATACCATAGAGCCACTTGGCCGGCCAAGCCAAAACACTTATTCATTAACTTCAAATTCCTATGGAAGATAATCTCAAAATGAAACGGCACAACGTGGCGTCAACATGAAACAGCGCTTTCAAGCCGGAGAAAGACTTCATGTTCCGACTAAAACTAAATACTTTCACCCAGGAAACCTTTCTTCTTTTTCCTAAACTTAACGTGTTGTTTTGGTGCCTAAACTTTACTGTCATCGCTGCATGACGCTCACTTTTCTGACTAAACTCCACTACCACCGGCTCACAGTCACTCATTACTCCCTGCTCTGGCGTTTCCCCCTCTCATTCCCCCTGCTCTGGCGTTTCCCCCTCTCATTCCCCCTGCTCTGGCGTTTCCCCCTTTCATTCCCCCTGCTCTGGCGTTTCCCCCTCTCATTCCCCCTGCTCTGGCGTTTCCCCCTCTCATTCCCCCTGCTCTGGCGTTTCCCTCCTCTCATTCCCCCTGCTGAGGTAGTGTTGGGGTCTCAACGGCTGCAAATGGAAATATTTGGCAACACGACACTGACGCCAACATTTCTCTTCCTGATTGGGTCTTATCGGTCACAAGGTCTCGTTCTCTGAGACTTAAAGTGCCCATATTAGGGGAAAATGTGTGCTTCCACACGACTACGAACTTGAAAAAAAAAAAAACTTCCATGCTGTTTTGAGTGAGATACGGTTTCTCATTGTAGCCTTCAGTCTCCGGGTGAGCTGGTCATATCGGCAATGCCGTCTGCTTTGTTGGCCAAAACATTTGGTGTGTGCTAACCACTTTACACAATTCTAGTAATGCAAATTTTAAGAAGGCGATATCTGGTCAGAGTCAACTTTTTTCGGGCTATGATCCAATGTCACTCGATATTGACGTGAACCAATCAGCATTAAACGTGTTTCCTGCTCCTAGCGGTCAGCTCCGTCGAAACGATGCGGACGGCAATGTGACGCAACTGCAGCACGGGCGACTGTGCAAGGAGGATCTGTGGAAGGTCTCAGTGCCACCGCCATGATTTCTGACAGACTGTGTTGCGATGATTGGCTACAGAAGAGAAGGAGTTCTCGGAGCGTACCATCTCGGAGCGGACCATCTCGGAGCGGACCATGCACGTTGTCTGCACCAACCCGACCGCCCTGACTGCAAGAAGCACGAAAACCCGTCTCTGCAAACATCGGCTGACAGATGACGCAATATGAGCTTGCTGTCCTGGATTTATGAGCTACTTTTTAGGTGGACATCATTTTACTGCCCAAAGAGTATTAAAATGGAGTTGCGTTACTGGTGATTTAAAGGCCTGTCAAGGCTGCAATAAACAGGCCTATCAAAACACATCTATTGTGTTTTACTGTTCCACAACTTACTTTTCATCAGTGATAATGGGTCCAATCATAGATCAACTGTGATAGTTGTCTTGTCCCACACTGTGCCTCAACAACACTACAATAATATAGCAATGTGTGCGTTAATAGAGAATTGAAACGTGAAAATTGACTAAAAGGCGTGGTAAGTTTAGCTGTATAGCACAATTCATACATAAGGCAACTCAAAGTACTTTACAGAAGCACAAAAATACATTATCAAACGTTAAAGTACATTCAAGAGACATTGGGCAATTAGACGAGAGAACGAGAGAATGGCTAAAATTAAAACCATTCATATATCTTTTTTTGTCCCCGAAGGTTAATTAAAAGGCACAAAAGAACCATTTGTGTGTGCATGCGAGTAATGCAGGGTTTTCCTTACCCGAGTCGTTTTTCTCAGGACCTAAGCTGCATGAATGTGGCCAAAAGTGCCGAAAAAGGAGTCAATGTGACGTGTATAATGATGTATCCAAATTATTAGAAAGCTAGACAATATTTTCAGCCCCTGACTTAAATGTAAACAGTTTGACTAACAGCAGACATGAGGGCCGATTTTAACGATTGATGTGAAGCGCCTGGCGCAGGTGCATTTATGAATCCACTTTTGCTAGTTTAACTGCAGAAAAAAATGGGCGCATGGTCCTAAAGGATTGGACTTAGTGTCTTCATTAGTCAGGTGTGTTCTGGGCGTAACATGCAATCAACCAATCAGAGGTCATCTCCCATTCCCTTTAAAGGTCCCATGGCATAAAATGTCACTTTGAGGTTTTTTAACATTAACATGCGACCCCTCAGCCTGCCTAGGGCCCCCCAGTGGCTAGAAATGGTGATAGGTGTGAACCGAGCCCTGGGTATCCTGCTCTGCCTTTGAGAAAATTAATGCAATGCCGATCTGGAATCTTGCCCCTTATGAGGTCATAAGCTACAGACTCAGAAATGGCAAATACTAAGGAAAGCTCATTGTGGGACTGGCTCTAGTGGCTGGAATTCTGCACCAAGGCTGAATTTAGGGAAAGAGACTTCAGATACAGTATTAGGGGACCACTAAGATCTATATAAAAGACTTCAGATACAGTATTAGGGGACCACTAAGGTCTATATAAAAGAGACTTCAGATACAGTATTAGGGGACCACTAAGGTCTATATAAAAGAGACTTCAGATACAGTATTAGGGACCACTAAGGTCTATATAAAAGAGACTTCAGATACAGTATTAGGGGAACACTAAGGTCTATATAAAAGAGACTTCAGATACAGTATTAGGGACCACTAAGGTCTATATAAAAGAGACTTCAGATACAGTATTAGGGACCACTAAGGTCTATATAAAAGAGACTTCAGATACAGTATTAGGGGACCACTAAGGTCTATATAAAAGAGACTTCAGATACAGTATTAGGGGACCACTAAGGTCTATATAAAAGAGACTTCAGATACAGTATTAGGGGACCACTAAGGTCTATATAAAGAGACTTCAGATACAGTATTAAGGGACTACTAAGGTCTATGTAAAAGAGACTTCAGATACAGTATTAAGGGACCACTAAGGTCTATATAAAGAGACTTCAGATACAGTATTAAGGGACTACTAAGGTCTATGTAAAAGAGACTTCAGATACAGTATTAAGGGACTACTAAGGTCTATATAAAGAGACTTCAGATACAGTATTAAGGGACTACTAAGGTCTATATAAAAGCATGTCATGGGACCTTTAAAAGCCAGGTGATTTGTACCTTGGCACGTTGTTATTATGATGGCGGACTTGCTGAGCAGGAAGGAGAAGGAACTAATCTGCTCATACATGAAGTGAAAGCGCGCAAGCAGATCACATCATAATACTATTTCACATTGTAATTTCATTTTTAATCTTTTGCATGTCTGTGTGCTGCTGCGCGTCCCTGAGACTTTTCTTTCATTTGTTTCCATACGACATTGGAATAGAGGAACTCACATGATGAAATATTACCCAAAACAACGCTATAATAAAAGATGTCATTGACGCTGTTTTCTGCGATTGTGTTGCGCCTGCCAATGAGCAGCAGACATTTTGTACTGTGAGGTTCAAGAAAGGAATTCTTTATGGTGTCTATAAAGACACACAGGTGCTGATACTGCAGAGTCCAAGCTGCTGCCATTAATCACCGTATGGCCTCTGATGCACCCGGCACCAGAGCGCCAGTTAACAGTTGAACATTAAAGTGTGGAAACTGTTTGCAAAGACTAATAAAAAAATGTTTCTGTTTCTCTGATGTCTTTTCTTTTAGGCCGAAGGTGAAATCAAAGTGACAAAGAGCGTCCCACCTCAGCCCAGAGGGCGTCAAAGCAGATATAGCGCCTCGCCTGAGGACAATAAAAGGTAAAGACGTTCTCTGCAACTGCAGACCTGATGAACAACGTCCCTATGATGTCAGAAATCAAAAAAGGTTTTATTGCCACAATAAGTTCACTTATGTGGAATTTGCCTTGCGGAAAGGTGCATACATGAACAAACACATGTTAAACATGTGTATGAAATAAACAGATACAGAAAAACAATTAGATGTATACAAAATAACTGTTGCTTAAGAAAAAAAGACACTGAATGGCTTGAGTGCAGAATTTTGTAAACAATATATAGTATGTGCACATCTAAAGTGCAATTAGTCAGCATGGACCAGGACTGTAGTCAAGTCAACCTTTGTCGAGTCCAAGACCAGGACTTGTTGAGACAGAGCCAGGACTGAGTCCAAAAAGGTTCAAGTCAAGACCAAGTCGAAATGAGAGACAGTCAAGATCGTAGAAAGAGGGTCGAATATGGACACCTTATTTTCTTACAATATAAAATGGAAATGTTCTTGTCCTGAAGAATTCATAGTACAAAGTGCTAGCTGACGTTGTGTCTGTAGCTAAAATGAAACTGATTGATACGTATACAGGCGTACAGTATACTAGGAGACCAATCTCAATGCCTGTTCTAGATTGATTTTGAATTAAACTAATACTTGTTCTCTGAATGAGCCCAGAAAGAGTCCAAATAACGAGTCCAAGACGAGTCCGAGACAACAGAAAAGTGTCTTGAGTCAAGTACTACTAACAGCCCTGGGTTGATCAGAACTAAAAAGCAGCAATGGATCATGTTTCCTTGATTTGGACCACCTGAACTGAAACGTACTATGATTTAAAGAGACAATGAAGGTACTGTGGGAAAATGGCCAAGTTGTGACAGTTCACAACTGTCAAAAATTGTTGCACGGGTAACTTACGCAACCTCCTAGTGAGGAGATGTTTTTTACAGTGTGTTCTGGGGACAGGCAGCTAGCAGATGGTGAGGAGATGTTTTTTACAGTGTGTTCAGGGGACAGGCAGCTAGCAGATAGTGAGGAGATGTTTTTTACAGTGTGTTCAGGGGACAGGCAGCTAGCAGATAGTGAGATGTTTTTTACAGTGTGTTCAGGGGACAGGCAGCTAGCAGATAGTGAGGAGATGTTTTTTACAGTGTGTTCAGGGGACAGGCAGCTAGCAGATAGTGAGGAGATGTTTTTTACAGTGTGTTCAGGGGACAGGCAGCTAGCAGATAGTGAGGAGATGTTTTTACAGTGTGTTCAGGGACAGGCAGCTAGCAGATAGTGAGGAGATGTTTTTACAGTGTGTTCAGGGGACAGGCAGCTAGCAGATGGTGAGGAGATGTTTTTACAGTGTGTTCAGGGACAGGCAGCTAGCAGATGGTGAGGAGATGTTTTTACAGTGTGTTCAGGGGACAGGCAGCTAGCAGATAGTGAGGAGATGTTTTTACAGTGTGTTCAGGGGACAGGCAGCTAGCAGATAGTGAGATGTTTTTACAGTGTGTTCAGGGGACAGGCAGCTAGCAGATAGTGAGGAGATGTTTTTACAGTGTGTTCAGGGGACAGGCAGCTAGCAGATAGTGAGGAGATGTTTTTACAGTGTGTTCAGGGACAGGCAGCTAGCAGATAGTGAGGAGATGTTTTTACAGTGTGTTCAGGGACAGGCAGCTAGCAGATAGTGAGGAGATGTTTTTACAGTGTGTTCAGGGGACAGGCAGCTAGCAGATGGTGAGGAGATGTTTTTACAGTGTGTTCAGGGACAGGCAGCTAGCAGATGGTGAGGAGATGTTTTTACAGTGTGTTCAGGGGACAGGCAGCTAGCAGATGGTGAGGAGATGTTTTTACAGTGTGTTCAGGGACAGGCAGCTAGCAGATAGTGAGGAGATGTTTTTACAGTGTGTTCAGGGGACAGGCAGCTAGCAGATGGTGAGGAGATGTTTTTACAGTGTGTTCAGGGACAGGCAGCTAGCAGATGGTGAGGAGATGTTTTTACAGTGTGTTCAGGGGACAGGCAGCTAGCAGATGGTGAGGAGATGTTTTTACAGTGTGTTCAGGGACAGGCAGCTAGCAGATAGTGAGATGTTTTACAGTGTGTTCAGGGGACAGGCAGCTAGCAGATGGTGAGGAGATGTTTTTTACAGTGTGTTCAGGGGACAGGCAGCTAGCAGATGGTGAGGAGATGTTTTTTACAGTGTGTTCAGGGGACAGACAGCTAGCAGATAGTGAGGAGATGTTTTACAGTGTGTTCAGGGGACAGGCAGCTAGCAGATAGTGAGGAGATGTTTTACAGTGTGTTCAGGGACAGGCAGCTAGCAGATAGTGAGGAGATGTTTTTACAGTGTGTTCAGGGACAGGCAGCTAGCAGATAGTGAGGAGATGTTTTTACAGTGTGTTCAGGGGACAGGCAGCTAGCAGATGGTGAGGAGATGTTTTTTACAGTGTGTTCAGGGGACAGGCAGCTAGCAGATAGTGAGGAGATGTTTTTTACAGTGTGTTCAGGGGACAGGCAGCTAGCAGATGGTGAGGAGATGTTTTTACAGTGTGTTCAGGGACAGGCAGCTAGCAGATAGTGAGATGTTTTACAGTGTGTTCAGGGGACAGGCAGCTAGCAGATGGTGAGGAGATGTTTTTACAGTGTGTTCAGGGACAGGCAGCTAGCAGATGGTGAGGAGATGTTTTACAGTGTGTTCAGGGGACAGGCAGCTAGCAGATAGTGAGGAGATGTTTTTACAGTGTTCAGGGACAGGCAGCTAGCAGATAGTGAGGAGATGTTTTTACAGTGTGTTCAGGGACAGGCAGCTAGCAGATAGTGAGGAGATGTTTTTACAGTGTGTTCAGGGGACAGGCAGCTAGCAGATAGTGAGGAGATGTTTTTTACAGTGTGTTCAGGGGACAGGCAGCTAGCAGATGGTGAGGAGATGTTTTTTACAGTGTGTTCAGGGGACAGGCAGCTAGCAGATGGTGAGGAGATGTTTTTTACAGTGTGTTCAGGGGACAGGCAGCTAGCAGATGGTGAGGAGATGTTTTTACAGTGTGTTCAGGGACAGGCAGCTAGCAGATGGTGAGGAGATGTTTTTACAGTGTGTTCAGGGACAGGCAGCTAGCAGATAGTGAGATGTTTTACAGTGTGTTCAGGGGACAGGCAGCTAGCAGATGGTGAGGAGATGTTTTTACAGTGTGTTCAGGGACAGGCAGCTAGCAGATGGTGAGGAGATGTTTTTACAGTGTGTTCAGGGGACAGACAGCTAGCAGATAGTGAGGAGATGTTTTTACAGTGTGTTCAGGGGACAGGCAGCTAGCAGATAGTGAGGAGATGTTTTTACAGTGTGTTCAGGGACAGGCAGCTAGCAGATAGTGAGGAGATGTTTTTACAGTGTGTTCAGGGGACAGGCAGCTAGCAGATAGTGAGGAGATGTTTTTACAGTGTGTTCAGGGGACAGGCAGCTAGCAGATGGTGAGGAGATGTTTTTACAGTGTGTTCAGGGGACAGGCAGCTAGCAGATAGTGAGGAGATGTTTTTACAGTGTGTTCAGGGACAGGCAGCTAGCAGATGGTGAGGAGATGTTTTTACAGTGTGTTCAGGGGACAGGCAGCTAGCAGATAGTGAGGAGATGTTTTTACAGTGTGTTCAGGGGACAGGCAGCTAGCAGATAGTGAGGAGATGTTTTTACAGTGTGTTCAGGGACAGGCAGCTAGCAGATAGTGAGGAGATGTTTTTACAGTGTGTTCAGGGACAGGCAGCTAGCAGATGGTGAGGAGATGTTTTTACAGTGTGTTCAGGGACAGGCAGCTAGCAGATGGTGAGGAGATGTTTTTACAGTGTGTTCAGGGGACAGGCAGCTAGCAGATGGTGAGGAGATGTTTTTACAGTGTGTTCAGGGACAGGCAGCTAGCAGATGGTGAGGAGATGTTTTTACAGTGTGTTCAGGGACAGGCAGCTAGCAGATAGTGAGATGTTTTACAGTGTGTTCAGGGACAGGCAGCTAGCAGATGGTGAGGAGATGTTTTTACAGTGTGTTCAGGGGACAGGCAGCTAGCAGATGGTGAGGAGATGTTTTTACAGTGTGTTCAGGGGACAGACAGCTAGCAGATAGTGAGGAGATGTTTTTACAGTGTGTTCAGGGACAGGCAGCTAGCAGATAGTGAGGAGATGTTTTTACAGTGTGTTCAGGGACAGGCAGCTAGCAGATAGTGAGGAGATGTTTTTACAGTGTGTTCAGGGACAGGCAGCTAGCAGATGGTGAGGAGATGTTTTTACAGTGTGTTCAGGGACAGGCAGCTAGCAGATGGTGAGGAGATGTTTTTTACAGTGTGTTCAGGGGACAGGCAGCTAGCAGATAGTGAGATGTTTTTACAGTGTGTTCAGGGGACAGGCAGCTAGCAGATGGTGAGGAGATGTTTTTTACAGTGTGTTCAGGGGACAGGCAGCTAGCAGATGGTGAGGAGATGTTTTTTACAGTGTGTTCAGGGGACAGACAGCTAGCAGATAGTGAGGAGATGTTTTTACAGTGTGTTCAGGGACAGGCAGCTAGCAGATAGTGAGGAGATGTTTTTACAGTGTGTTCAGGGACAGGCAGCTAGCAGATAGTGAGGAGATGTTTTTACAGTGTGTTCAGGGACAGGCAGCTAGCAGATAGTGAGGAGATGTTTTTACAGTGTGTTCAGGGGACAGGCAGCTAGCAGATGGTGAGGAGATGTTTTTACAGTGTGTTCAGGGACAGGCAGCTAGCAGATAGTGAGGAGATGTTTTTACAGTGTGTTCAGGGGACAGGCAGCTAGCAGATGGTGAGGAGATGTTTTTACAGTGTGTTCAGGGGACAGGCAGCTAGCAGATGGTGAGGAGATGTTTTTACAGTGTGTTCAGGGACAGGCAGCTAGCAGATAGTGAGGAGATGTTTTTACAGTGTGTTCAGGGACAGGCAGCTAGCAGATAGTGAGATGTTTTTACAGTGTGTTCAGGGGACAGGCAGCTAGCAGATAGTGAGGAGATGTTTTTACAGTGTGTTCAGGGGACAGGCAGCTAGCAGATAGTGAGGAGATGTTTTTACAGTGTGTTCAGGGGACAGGCAGCTAGCAGATAGTGAGGAGATGTTTTTTACAGTGTGTTCAGGGGACAGGCAGCTAGCAGATAGTGAGGAGATGTTTTTTACAGTGTGTTCAGGGGACAGGCAGCTAGCAGATGGTGAGGAGATGTTTTTTACAGTGTGTTCAGGGGACAGGCAGCTAGCAGATGGTGAGGAGATGTTTTTTACAGTGTGTTCAGGGGACAGGCAGCTAGCAGATGGTGAGGAGATGTTTTTACAGTGTGTTCAGGGACAGGCAGCTAGCAGATAGTGAGGAGATGTTTTTACAGTGTGTTCAGGGACAGGCAGCTAGCAGATAGTGAGGAGATGTTTTTACAGTGTGTTCAGGGGACAGGCAGCTAGCAGATAGTGAGGAGATGTTTTTACAGTGTGTTCAGGGACAGGCAGCTAGCAGATGGTGAGGAGATGTTTTACAGTGTGTTCAGGGGACAGGCAGCTAGCAGATGGTGAGGAGATGTTTTTTACAGTGTGTTCAGGGGACAGGCAGCTAGCAGATGGTGAGGAGATGTTTTTACAGTGTGTTCAGGGACAGGCAGCTAGCAGATAGTGAGATGTTTTTACAGTGTGTTCAGGGGACAGGCAGCTAGCAGATGGTGAGGAGATGTTTTTTACAGTGTGTTCAGGGGACAGGCAGCTAGCAGATGGTGAGGAGATGTTTTTTACAGTGTGTTCAGGGGACAGACAGCTAGCAGATAGTGAGGAGATGTTTTTTACAGTGTGTTCAGGGGACAGGCAGCTAGCAGATAGTGAGGAGATGTTTTTACAGTGTGTTCAGGGGACAGGCAGCTAGCAGATAGTGAGGAGATGTTTTTTACAGTGTGTTCTGGGGACAGGCAGCTAGCAGATAGTGAGATGTTTTTTACAGTGTGTTCAGGGGACAGGCAGCTAGCAGATAGTGAGGAGATGCCGGGTGAAGCGTGGCGAGACGCCGCAGTCACTAATTGTTGCCGGGGTAACTTACGCAACCTTGCCACAGTCCGATTAGTTGAAGGGTTGATGCAGTAGTCCAGAGAAAAACTCCCAGCTGATAATCCCCCGAGAAAAATAACCACTTCATCCCTTTTGCAGTTGACCCCATCTGGCAAGCCTGCAAAAAACAGAGCCGTCTCAAACCCGACCGCCTCCCCTGTCGAACTCCTTTTGAGTTTTTTTCTTACGTCACTTCCCAGTCTCCTTTAGACCCACGCATACATCAGCAAAACACTCATAAGAAGAAATAATACACAAAAGTCAGTCCATAAACAATCCGTGATCCCCACACAGGCCTCTGATAACACAGCTTATTATTTTCTACAGGTGAAAGAAAACACAAATACACACAATGCATGTTCCCCGTCACATTATAAAGCTGCACATGAAGATAGTATGGGTGACCATTACAAAGTAATACAAATACTGTCTGTTTTCTGGTGATACAGGAAGATAAAATACTAATAAACTACCTGTTTGTAATATTAATGCGGTATAAAGAGGCCTGCAGGCCGCTGATTGGCGTGTTTTGTGTGAATTTATCAGTTTATCAGAGTCAAGTGTTCGGTTGGCTGTTGATTCAGTCTATTTGGCCTTCAGTTGAACACGCACATATTCAAATGCCTCTGGCTTATCAGGTCCCTGTTCTAATTACAGATTCCTGTTGTATTTTAAACGCTCAGCCATGTTGGTGATGTTGGCCATCTCGCTGCTAATGACCACATTCTGGCCACAGATAACCTTGACGTCGCACTGGGAGGAAGATACTCGCAGGATATCTCGCATACAGTGACGTACTGAGTCGTTTACTGTGGGGTTTAGTGCTGGTTTTAGGCACTGTGTGTAATAGAAGCAAGACACATAGGAAGTTAGCATGAGATTTGAGCGCCATATAAGTCCAGAACTCAGAAATAAAACCTGAGCCAGTAGATTAAAGTCAAGAACATTTAGTGAAGTCCAGCATTTAATGTTACAAAACACAATTGTTGGTACACAGAAACAGATCCTAAGTATCCCCGATCGCAGACAAGTCTATGAGGTACAGGTTACCCAATTCAATTCAATTTTATTTATATAGCGCTAAATCACACCAACAGTTATCTCATTGTGCTTTCTATTAAGAGCAGGTCTAGACCGGACCCTGGGGTGTTATTTATCTCCCAGGTCTTTCCATAAAGAGCAGGTCTAGACCGGACCCTGGGGTGTTATTTGTCTCCCAGGTCTTTCCATTAAGAGCAGGTCTAGACCGGACTCTGGGGTGTTATTTATCTCCCAGGTCTTTCCATAAAGAGCAGGTCTAGACCGGACTCTGGGGTGTTATTTATCTCCCAGGTCTTTCCATTAAGAGCAGGTCTAGACCGGACTCTGGGATGTTATTTATCTCCCAGGTCTTTCCATTAAGAGCAGGTCTAGACCGGACTCTGGGATGTTATTTACAGAAACCCAACAATTCCCACCATGAGCAAGCACTAGGACACAGAGGCAAGGAGACACTTCCTTTTAAGAAGCAGAAACCTCGAGCTGAACCATGGCTCAGGGTGGGGGGCATCTGCCTCAACCGGTTGGGGGTGAAAGGGAGAGAGAGAGAGAGAGTGAGACAGACAGACAGAGAGAGAGAGAGAGTGAGACAGACAGACAGAGAGAGAGAGAGAGTGAGACAGACAGACAGAGAGAGAGAGAGAGTGAGACAGACAGACAGACAGAGAGAGAGAGTGAGACAGACACAGAGAGAGAGAGACATGGAGAATTGCAGCAGAGGGTGTGGAGCAGGAACTTGGAGGCAGCAGGTGACTCCAACCCCAGATCCAGAGACAAAAACACCTGCAGGAAACGATAGGAGGAGAGAGGGGAGGGGCGAGAGAGCAGAGGACTCCGGGAAAGGGAAGAAGTCGAGTTAGTAACATGCATTAATGGGATGAGGTTGCATACAGATGGAGAGAAGGAGGAGGAGAGAGGTGCTCAGTGCATCATGGGAAGTCCCCCAGCAGTCTTGGCCTATAGCGGAGTAACTAAGGGATGGTTCAGGACTCTCCTGAGCCAGCCCTAACTATAAGCTTTATCAAAGAGGAAAGTCTTAACCCTACTCTTAAATGTGGAGACGGTGTCTGCCTCCTGAACCCAAACTGGAACCTGGTTCCACAGGAAGACAGAACCCAGTCTCCTTCCAAATGTGTACCCCGACGGATCATTTTCCCCAATCTTTTATGCGCCAGTGCTCGAAGGCGTCTCCTCCCCCCTCCCTCCGGTCTCCCGGGCAGATGTTCCAGCTCTGGACACACAGGCTCATATCTATTCTTGAATGTGACTCATATCCCAGCACAACAGCAGCCATGTCATGCTCACCGCTTTGCTGCTGCTTTTACTTTTTCTTTGCAAAATAATTTCAGTTGCTTCTACTTTGCTGTACTTTTGTTTAGCCCGAAGCAACACTTCCTGCAGATGTTTTGAGAAGGATTTTAGTCTGAAATATCTGCAGGAAGTGGATGAGTTTCACTGAGAGTAGCTTGACCCTCCTGTTGTCCTCGGGTCAAAATTGACCCATTTTCAAAAGGTTTCTGTATCAGAAATTTTGGGTTTTCTTTCAACCACACTGTCAGGAACTTGGAGGGTTTGCAACAACGCTCTTCACATGTAAAATAGAGGATCAGTTCACTAATTTCATTGAATTTGGGTGTTTTTGTTTAATTTTTATAGCATTTGAAGAAAAAGTGATTAAATAATGTTGGGAAAGGTGACAAAAACATTGTGAAGAACTTTAAAAACATTGAGAAGGAAGGTAAAACATTGGGAAAAAATCAAAAAGATGTTTTTTACAGTGTGTTCAGGGGACAGGCAGCTAGCAGATAGTGAGGAGATGTTTTTTACAGTGTGGACAGGCAGATAGTGAGGAGATGTTTTTTATAGTGTGGACAGGCAGATAGTGAGGAGATGTTTTTTACAGTGTGGACAGGCAGATGGTGAGGAGATTGTTGCTGTATATAACAAAATGTGTAGCCTAAAAACGAGTGAATCACCTTTTAGTAAATGCTAGAATGAAATTTGTATCTCACAAGCATCTTTAACTCTAAAATATGTTTGGCAGACTACTCCAATCGCATTGCAAACTATAATTAAATTACCTTATATATATATTAATATATATATATATATATATATATATATATATATATATATATATATATATATATATATATATATACAGGACATGCTGTAGGATATCATGACTCAGCAGTGAACCCTCCCCAGTATCTCTTCCTCTGTAAAGCTGTAAAGGGCCCGGCTCCCTGAGGTTTGGTTCTCTCAGACCAGCGCCACCTTCTTAATGACCACATCAGTCTGCAGTGCTGTTTCAATGAGCTCCGTTTCCTCTCCTTGCCTAAAGGCCCAATGGCATCACCGCAGCATCATCATCATCATCATCATCATCATTACCATCTTTATGATGGGGATCTGCTTCGTGTCCTTCAGCCGGCCCCATCAGACTGCGAAGAGCCTGGACCCACAAATTAAACATTCAATAAAAATGATGAGCTGCTCCACGGCAAGGTGACAGGTGAGCAGCAGCGGCGGCGGCTTTGCAGAGTTATTGCATCACGTGGACATGATAAGGGTTGACCTTTGACCCCCCATCACGCTCACCCCCAGGTTCTGTATTCAGCCTCTGGCGTGGATGGAAATGCATCTGAAGGCCACGATTGGGTTGGAAATGGATTTGCTTAATGACACAAGGCAAGGCAACGTGGGGAACTGTATCTAAAGCCCAGAGCTCATGTGGACTGAGATGATCTTCCAAGTGGTTTTGAACGAGATAATCAGAGGTCAGAGTCAACTCTGTGTTTAAGGGAGTGGGCTTCCAGGTTCCTGCAGCACTATGGTCCAGAACTGAGCTTGGGGGGCAACAAACCCTTTTTTTTAACCCTTGTGTCCTTGTGTTGTCTTTATGTATTTGGCGGGACCACAACCGGTCATTGCGGTCTTCAAATCAGCTGGTTTTAGAAGTCCCAAGGTCCAGGTGTAACGGTGGGGGGTCAGGCTTTGCAGTTGCTGCCTCGAGACTCTGGATCAAGTTATCTTCCCCCCCCCTATTACAGATGTCACTCTTTTTAGGTCCAGACTCAACACATATCTGTGTAGTCTGGCTTTAATACGCAGCAACTTCATTCTTCTGTTTCTTTGTGACCTTTTCTTCTGATTTTACTGTTTCTATCTTCACTCTTTCTATCGTATGATGTGTTTTTACTCTTGGTTTCCGATGTGAAGGACTTTGGATACCTGCTGGTTGCTGTAAAGTGCTATATAACATTTTTGATTGATTTTTGAAAATTGAAAATCAACACTTTTATCGATGTTTTAACTTTTTTATTACGTTTTTGTCCCATTTTTTAACACTTGTCACTTTTTCTTTGATGTTTTCAACACTGCGTAACACTAACTTGTTAAAAGTTAGAAAATGTCAAAAAGGACGAAAAACAACAAATTGAGGCATTGGAGTCTTTAACCCTTGTGTTGTCTTCCCGTCAAAATTGAAAACTCTTTTTATTGTGTTTTTGTCCCTTTTTTTTCAACACTTTTTTTTAATCAACACTACATAACACTAACTTATTAACTTTAGTTTTACAGTTATTTAGGAATTTATGGTCAATAAAGCTCATTTATAGGAAATTATACCTAATGTTTGAGTTAGAAAAGCAGAAATTAGGAATTATTGAGACTAAAATTAAAGGAATGGATGTTGATGATAATCACAGACTGGAATATGTCAACTTTTACTCTCAATACTATTTCAAAAACACTTCAATTTGGTTTCAAATGCTATAAAATTGAATAAGACGCCCCAAAATTAATGAAAGTAGAGATTTGTACTTGGCAAAGAGCGTTGTGTGGAATCAATCATGTTATTTTGGGGAATTAAAAAGAACATTGATATAGGACAACATGAGGACAACATGAGGACAACATGAGGACAACATGAAGACACCATGAGGGCAACATGAGGACAACATGAGGACAACATGAAGACACCATGAGGGCAACATGAGGACAACATGAGGACAACATGAAGACACCATGAGGGCAACATGAGGACAACATGAGGACAACATGAGGACAACATGAGGGCAACATGAGGACAACATGAGGGCAACATGAGGACAACATGAGGGCAACATGAGGGCAACATGATGGCAACATGAAGACAACATGAGGACAACATGAGGACAACATGAAGACAACACAAGGAATAAAAAAATTGTTATCAAATCTGTAAAATATTAGTGTGGGTCAACGGATGCACATTGCAGTGTCCCGCCAGAACCACAACCCTGAGTAGAACTTGATGTTATAGTGTCTAGACCTGCAGAGTTGGGTTTACTCATGAATAAATCTACAGAGATAGCATTATTGCGTATTTGGGGGTCCTATTAAGACGAGGGCCGGCCCCACAACCTCTGCAATGAAGTCAGTAACGTGATGAACTGACCTAGTCCTCGTGTCCCTCAGGACTCATTTGCATATCTTTGCTTAAAAAAGAATAACTGTGGCGTTCATCCTCTGACCCCTGACCCCCCTCGCTGCCTCACCTACCGCCTCCTGACCCCTTGCAACCTTTAACACAAATTACTTTTTCAATATTGGACCATGTGCAGCTTTTCGTCTTTTATATTTATCTGAATTAACAAAATGAACACAGGTCCTTTTGAATAGAAGAGAAAAGCAGGAAGTATCCTTTGGTTTTGTTGAATATTGAGACAATTAGTCAAAGAATCTATTTAAAATTTGACAGAAAAATGGGGTTATGCTAAATTTTTTTAATTTTATTTTATTTTTTATTATACTTTATTAATCCCACAAGGGGAAACTACACTTTACACTGTTACACTGTTATTACACACATTACACACAGGCCTGAACTACACACACATGCTCAGTACCTATAATGTACTAATTGAGAGATGTCGGGGGCTGCCCATGGAAAGGCACCCTGATCAGTTGGGGGTATGGTGCCTTGCTCAAGAGCACCTTGGCAATGCCCAGGAAGTGAACTGGCACCTCTCTAGCTACCAGTCTACCACCATACTTTGGTCCGTACGGGGCCGTACTTGGACCAGCGACCCTCCTGTTCCAAACCCAACTCCTCTACGGACTGAGCTACTGCCCCCAATAATTGTAATACAACTTTTGCCACATGGCATCGTTTCGTCATTGATTACACGCCACTTTGCAACGCACACTTATTTATTTATATTAATTGATTTCAATATCGATTTGAAAATGGAAAGATTACTTTC
The DNA here is from genome assembly GCA_013375575.1 of Percina caprodes. NCBI lineage: Eukaryota > Metazoa > Chordata > Actinopteri > Perciformes > Percidae > Percina > Percina caprodes. The sequence goes on along the minus strand of JABXJD010000250.1, from coordinate 188,112 downwards.
CAATGTTTTTCAATTGTATTTATAGTATCAAGTCATAACAGTTATCTGGAGACACTTCACAGATGGAGCAGGTTTTGGGATCACTCTCACTGAATCACCAGGTTATGAATGCATGGTTATATTTTTGCAGTGTAGTCGCCATGGTCCCGCTACACGTCCTACGATGCCGTGTTCATCCTGCTACGCTCTGCTGTGCCCTGCAAGCCATGAACTACTACAAAGAACTACTACAAACTACTATTTTTTGTGACTGTTATTGCCACAAGCGGCCGAAATGGGTTTCCTCAGGAGGGGGGCTGGGTCCCCCTTAGAGATCGGGTGAGAAGCTCAGTCATCCGAGAGGAGCTCGGAGTAGAGCCGCTGCTCCTTCGCGTCTAAAGGAGCCAGTTGAGGTGGTTCGGGCATCTGGTGAGGATGCCTCCTGGGGGGCTCACTAGGGAGGTGGTCCAGGCACGTCCAGCTGGGAGGAGGCCTCGGGGAAGACCCAGGACTAGGTGGAGAGATTATATCTCCAACCTGGCCTGGGAGCGCCTCGGGATCCCATTAAAAGAACATTGATATAGGAAAACGGGTCAATTTGATCCGAGGACAACATGAGGGCAACATGGGGGTTAGGTCCTCTAATAGTTCTTCACTCATGTCATCAATACATCCAAGATTCATGGAAATGTGGTGTAAACAAGGTCATATTTCCTTGTATTTGTGTGGTTTAGGTCCGTGAGATGACAGAAGCAAAGTGTATGCACGGTGTGCACACTCTACGTTACGGCCGAGCATGCGCCCTTAACACAGCATCGGAATAACACACCACTCACTTTAGACTAACGTTTGCACCGAAACACGCCTCCTCTTTTTGCTGTACCACCCCCGGGAGCGTAAGTTCATTCCCTGATTTACCGCCGTGAGTCTGTAGAGGGAAAAGCCTGCTGTGTGTGGGGTGCAAAACAGGACGCGTCGTTGTACAAAGTCAATTGCGCTGGGTGCAAGATAGAGCCCCTCATGTGTAAACTTGTCATTTCACATAGAGTTTACATAAGAAATTCTTTTGAAAAGCCTCTTAGTGACATGAATACATGCGTACGTTACAGTAATGCACCACCCGCAAAGGCGACTGATAAACGGAGAGTACAGTAGTATCGTCACATCTCTCCATCAGGCCACACAGAACATCACATCAACCTTTTCTGAGTCCATTTGACTTGTTTAGTCTGGTTCTTATCTTAATGTGAATCACATCCAAACCTAATCCTGAGTGGATCGGTGCCTACAGACACTGAACAGAACCTGCTGATGATGTCACTGCAGCCAATCACAACTCAATTACTGAACTCAAAGCGATGACCTTACGGGAGCTTAGGGCGGATAAAAGCTCAGTCACAGTTATCTGTCTGCAGACATTCAATGAGATCTACTCTTGCGTTAGTAGTGAGTTAACTCAGGGTCGTATCTGCCATTGATGAGGATTTTTTTACTAGGGCTTGGTACCACATTTAAAGGGCCCATATTCTGCTCATTTACAGGTTCATATCTGTAGGTCGAGGTTATATCAGAATAGGTTTCCATGGTTTCATTTTCTAAAAACACCATATTTTTGTTGTACTGCACATTGCTGCAGATCCTGTTTTCACCCTGCGTGTTTAGGTCTCTGTTTTAGCTCCAGAGTGAGACATCTCACTTCTATTCCATCTTTGTTGGGAGTCGCACATGCTCAGTAGGTACTGAGTATGAGGGCGTCCCATGCTAGAGAGCATTATTACATGTGTTACAAATTTTATTGTATACAATAATGTATACAGTAAATTGATGGTTTTCTAACAGTTAAATGAAAATGAACTAAAGATTAATTAACTATCAAGTTACCATCTATTAATGATGGTTATTATATAGTGTTACTGATATAATATACATGACGTAGATGAGCTGAACAGTATTAATTGACTTTGGTCAGTGTAAAGGTGGGGGCTATTTGTGAGTGGTCAGCAGAGGGACTGCTGGGGGAAAGGACAGTGACCAGGATGTGAGGGGTCTGCAGAGACCCTGGACCGGTACAGGTCCTCGATGGAGGCAAGGTCAGCTCCAATGATCCTCTCTGCAGCCCTAATTGTCCGTTGCACCAAAATGACCTCTGTGGCTATTTTTCCGGGGGGAGGACAGTCTTGCATTTTGCGAAGAAACAACCAATTAACCAATCAATCAATCCCTCTAACGGCAGCCATTACATTGATTTTACAATCCATACCTTAAAAAATGACTTTGGCATTCTCTATAAATTGAGATGAATCTGGCCAACATGGCACCGTGTCGGCACCCGCAGCAACAATGTTTTCAGAATTTGACCTCCACCCATCACCGCCACCCATGTGGCAGCGCACCCGACCCCAGCGGTTCCTCCCACAGGTGGTGGGCCCATGGGATGGAGAGAGGTGCCACCTAGCTTTTTTGTGCCAGGCCGGGCTCCGTGGCAAACCCGGCCCCCAGGAGCTCGCTGACGAGCCTTCCAGCTGGGCCTAGCTCCAGACGGGGGCCCTGGGCCTCCTACTGGCAGGGTTACTCCATCTCTTCCTCATTAAGTCATAGGTTTTTTGAACCGTTCTTTGTCTGGCCCCTCACCTGTCTTTGGTAAGACCCAGGGCTAGGTGGAGGGACGTCCAGCTGGGAGGAGGCCTCGGGGAAGACCAAGGACTAGGTGGAGGGATTATATCTACAACCTGGCCTGGGAATACCTCGGGATCCCCCAGTCGGAGCTGGTTGATGTGGCTTGGGGAAGGGAAGTTTGGGGTCCCCTACTGGAGCTGCTGCCCCCGAGACCCGATACCGGATAAGCGGATGAAGATGGATGGATGGATGGATGGATGGATGGATGGATGGATGGCTCCCGCTCTGAAGGTTTTCTGCTTTTCTTGGTTTTATATTACAGCAAACTGAATACATCTGGATTTTCTGATGACATTACCTCGTGATTCATCTGAAATCGACAGATTCATGGATAATGAAAAGAATCGTCAGTGGAAACTCTCTGCAGGACAAAGTACATTGAAAAAAACTTCTTCATTCAAAACCTGCAGTAAATATCGACTTACTCAGTGAATAAAATGTGAAAAAATCCAAACAATTGAAACCCTTTTAGAGACTTTCTTTTCAGTTCTGGTTGGCATTTGGGGGGGTCATTAACCCAGGACCCTAAGTACTTATAAAACCCCCGGCTGTGGCTCTGAATGGTCCCAAAGAGGCAACGTCTTTTGCCTGTTTTTCCACTCTTACAAGCTGCAGTAGCAGTTAAAATGCTGTGGTGGCTGATGTACTGAACATATCCATTTTAAGAACAGACACTCTTTCTTCTCTGCAGGAAAATAGTCTAAATTACTTTCTCATTTTCTCCCACCGAGCTGGTAATTTTCCTGCTGCTGAGTGAATTCGCTTCAGTGATTGAAGCCGGGACTGAAAGTACCATTATGCTTACGGTACAGAAGGCAGTATGTCCTCTAGCAGCTTTATTCCCTTCTCAATAAACAAGTGTCTGAAAGCACAGAGTAACGAAATGGTTCCTCCTCCCGCGTCCTGCTGCTGTTTGTCAGCTGCTCGGCAGGAGATTAAATTATAATTGCCACGCTCTTCCTGGAATGTCAGCTCATTTCTTTAATATCGTCTCACCCACTGTGGCTGCTCTGTACACTGATACATACTGCAAAGCATATTAACACTACAGCCTTTGTCATTTAAGGATTAGCCTCCCTTCAAGTTGACTACTCAACTGATTACACAGACAATTGTCAAACTGACTTTAAAGGCTTTAAAGACAGCATCTGTTCTTGAAATATGAAATATCAGTATCAATATCAGTCCAACCCTGTCTCCTGAAAATGACGATCCCATACAACAAAATAGCAACTTTGCCTTCAGTACCACCATAAAATGAGAAATACAATAGGATGTAGTGTAATTATGTTATATCTACAAAAGTATTGCACGGAAGGAAAATGACCCGCACGCTCTACATTATCCCAATTATTAGTCTTAGTATACTTATTACTTACAAAATAAATCAATCATCGGAACGTTGTGCTAACACAAATCATTTCCTGTAGACACATGGACATTTAATTGGAATTGTGGATGTATGTAAAATCGGCAAACTTGTTATTAGGGCATTAGGGTGTTGCTTTGCTAGCTCTTTAATAAACCAAATCTTATTGTTACGAACAGCAGCATGTCACCGCCGGTCAAACTGATGCTAGTTTGTGTGGTGTCGTTTTCTTTATTGGGCTGTAACACCTGCACTGTAGTAACATAGGCTGTGGTGGACATGGTTTATAGTGACATGGGCTGTAGTAACATGGGCTGTAGTGGACATGGGCTGTAGTGACATGGGCTGTAGTGGACATGGGCTGTAGTAACATGGGCTGTAGTGACATGGGCTGTAGTGGACATGGGCTGTAGTGGACATGGGCTGTAGTGGACATGGGCTGTAGTGACATGGGCTGTAGTGGACATGGGCTGTAGTAACATGGGCTGTAGTGACATGGGCTGTAGTAACATGGGCTGTAGTAACATGGGCTGTAGTAACATGGGCTGTAGTGGACATGGGCTGTAGTAACATGGGCTGTAGTGACATGGGCTGTAGTGGACATGGGCTGTAGTAACATGGGCTGTAGTAACATGGGCTGTAGTAACATGGGCTGTAGTGGACATGGGCTGTAGTAACATGGGCTGTAGTAACATGGGCTGTAGTGGACATGGGCTGTAGTAACATGGGCTGTAGTGACATGGGCTGTAGTGGACATGGGCTGTAGTAACATGGGCTGTAGTGACATGGGCTGTAGTAACATGGGCTGTAGTAACATGGGCTGTAGTAACATGGGCTGTAGTGGACATGGGCTGTAGTAACATGGGCTGTAGTGACATGGGCTGTAGTAACATGGGCTGTAGTAACATGGGCTGTAGTGGACATGGGCTGTAGTAACATGGGCTGTAGTGACATGGGCTGTAGTAACATGGGCTGTAGTAACATGGGCTGTAGTGACATGGGCTGTAGTGACATGGGCTGTAGTAACATGGGCTGTAGTAACATGGGCTGTAGTGACATGGGCTGTAGTAACATGGGCTGTAGTGGACATGGGCTGTAGTAACATTGGCTGTAGTGACATGGGCTGTAGTAACATGGGCTGTAGTGGACATGGGCTGTAGTAACATGGGCTGTAGTAACATGGGCTGTAGTAACATGGGCTGTAGTGGACATGGGCTGTAGTAACATGGGCTGTAGTGACATGGGCTGTAGTAACATGGGCTGTAGTAACATGGGCTGTAGTAACATGGGCTGTAGTGACATGGGCTGTAGTAACATGGGCTGTAGTAACATGGGCTGTAGTGGACATGGGCTGTAGTGACATGGGCTGTAGTAACATGGGCTGTAGTAACATGGGCTGTAGTGGACATGGGCTGTAGTGACATGGGCTGTAGTAACATGGGCTGTAGTGGACATGGGCTGTAGTGGACGTGGGCTGTAGTGGACATGGGCTGTAGTAACATGGGCTGTAGTAACATGGGCTGTAGTAACATGGGCTGTAGTGACATGGGCTGTAGTAACATGGGCTGTAGTAACATGGGCTGTAGTAACATGGGCTGTAGTGGACATGGGCTGTAGTAACATGGGCTGTAGTGACATGGGCTGTAGTAACATGAGCTGTAGTAACATGGGCTGTAGTGGACATGGGCTGTAGTAACGTGGGCTGTAGTGGACATGGGCTGTAGTAACATGGGCTGTAGTAACGTGGGCTGTAGTAACATGGGCTGTAGTGGACATGGGCTGTAGTAACATGGGCTGTAGTGACATGGGCTGTAGTAACATGGGCTGTAGTAACATGGGCTGTAGTAACATGGGCTGTAGTGGACATGGGCTGTAGTGGACATGGGCTGTAGTAACGTGGGCTGTAGTGGACATGGGCTGTAGTAACATGGGCTGTAGTAACGTGGGCTGTAGTAACATGGGCTGTAGTGGACATGGGCTGTAGTAACATGGGCTGTAGTAACATGGGCTGTAGTAACGTGGGCTGTAGTAACATGGGCTGTAGTGGACATGGGCTGTAGTAACATGGGCTGTAGTGACATGGGCTGTAGTAACATGGGCTGTAGTAACATGGGCTGTAGTAACATGGGCTGTAGTAACATGGGCTGTAGTGGACATGGGCTGTAGTAACGTGGGCTGTAGTGGACATGGGCTGTAGTAACATGGGCTGTAGTAACGTGGGCTGTAGTGACATGGGCTGTAGTAACATGGGCTGTAGTGGACATGGGCTGTAGTGACATGGGCTGTAGTAACGTGGGCTGTAGTGGACATGGGCTGGGCAACTCGGGGGGAAGGGGGTTGCTTCTGGCCCGCTTGTGGCTGTGTGCCACCATTTAAAGAAGCCTGTCTTACATGCTTAACTTGATGATATCTCAGCCCCCACACACACACACACACACACACACACACACACACACACACACTCACATTTGGGTAATCAGAAAAATCCCCAGAGCTGATTTTCACAGCTCGTCTGGCCGTGTGGTTAAAAGATTATTAATTGGTAAATGGAACGACTTCATTGTTGTGGGATGGAAGTGATGAGCTCAGAGGAGTGGGATCCATTTGGTTTAATGGCTACAGGTCTTGCGGTAAAATAGACAATCATCCTCATGGGGCTCAATTAATGGACGTCGGTCCCTTCAGGAACAGGTCACACTGAGCTGCAAAACACATCTGCATGAAGTCAGTTCATCCCGGCTTATTTAAAGTCGTATTATTGGTCGGATTGTTGTCTGTCGCTTGTCAAAGTCGTGTGCCGTCCCTGTGTCAAGTTTTTAGTGTGGTTTACAGCTTGTGTTTTTCTCCATTTCCTGTTTTATTTTGAAGGTTCTATGTTCTATCTTGTGTTGTCTTGTTTGACTTGTCTTGTTTTGTCGGGTTGTTTTTTGGAGTCAATGGCATTCATTGTTTCGGGTTCATCAGCATCAGACAGTTGAGACTCATAAATCATGACACAATGAGGCTAATCCGTGTTTTTAACCAAAATCATCGCTAGCACAGAGATTTCCATGTGTTGGTGGAAGACTATATATGCTTATTTTGCAAAAGGGGTTTAGTTTAGGGGTAAATCCCTCAAGAAAAGGTGATGTGTTTCAATTAAAAAAATAAATAAATGCAATTTTGAATCATTTTGGACCATTATTATCACCATATCTGTGTCTAAAAACCAAGCTAGACAGGATTAGTAAAACAGATTATTGTTCAATGTGCCGCTCTGGGTGGCCTTTGTCTGTTTTTTTGAGAAAAACGCAACATGAAATAAAGTTTCTTATCAAGATGTGCATTTTTTTTGCAGTGTGCTTTCATCAGATACTCACGACATCACAAACTTCTTAGAGTGGGAACCCGAAGAGAATTGATGTCCCTGTGAGATATCAAACATACGCTGTAGGACATCTGGTAATTTGTTATTTCACAGCTCTACAGGAGCGGGATATAACACCTGAACTGGAATTCTTATATGCACAGTGATATTTATGGCCTGCATGTCCTGCTCTGTGCCTTTGAGCCACATATATCACATCAATATCAGGTCCCATTGACCCTACACAGGCGCATTTAATCTGGAAAAGTTAGACGTCTCTGCACCAACATTACCAACGCAACAACAGGGATTTACTTACAGGCTTTAGTTTCAACTTGACCTCTATGCATAGGCGTAATTAATGGGGGGGGGAGGGGTTTGATTATCCCCAATAATCAAAACTGGGCTTTTTCCGAAGATTTTGTTCTTTTTTTTAATGTTTTTGTTGCCTTTTCAATGTGTTTTTGGACACTTTTTCAACACGTTTGTTGCCTTTTTTTCTCAAAGTCTTTGCTTTATGCGACATTTTTTACGTCTTTTTTTCGACAATTTTTTTTCAATGTTTTTATTGCATTTAAAAAAATAAAATCCAAGCAGACATGTCACGGGACTCCCTAGACAGTTGTAGAGCTCAACCCCCCCCTAATGTCAAACCCAAAGTAACACCTTTGCATTTGTGTCCCCTCAGTGATTATCAGGTGTTGATTGATTAGGTAATTAACGAGGGGGTATAACCCTAAAGATTTAGTTACTTTTCAATGTTTTCTTCAGACACTTTTTTTCAACACTTTTGTTGTTTTTTTAAGTCTTTGATTTTTCCAACATTTGTGACCTTTTGACGTTTTTTTGTCTCTTATTTGACCATTTTTTTCGATGTTTTTGTTGCTTTAAAAAAAGAAATCCAAGCAGACATGTCACGGACCTCCCTAGACTGTCTCAACCCCCCCCCCCAATGTCGAACCCAAAGTAACACCCTTGCCTTTGTGTCCCCTCAGTGATTATCAGGCGTTGATTGAATCAGGTCAGTTAGACGGTAGCTGTTACTTAGTCTTCCTCTGGGGATTTAAATGGGTTCATGAAGGACGGTTGCCGATGTTCAAATTAGATTGTTGTACTACTGGCAGGTACCAAGGTCATAATATTTTTGAATTTCTAATTAGTTTTCATTTTAGTGTCGAAAAAAATTTAAATAAGTTGTGGAGTGGAGACAAAAATGTCCGATTCTTCTTTGAAAGAATCGTTGACATAATCGTCAAAAACGTTGCAAAAAAGCAACCTAATTGAGGAAAAAAAAAGCCTCAAATGTTGAAAGAAATGTGCCAAAGCGACAAAATCATTGAAAAAAAGTGACAAAATGTTCCTTTTGTGATTGAACAGAAGACCCGGCGTTCCTGAGAGGCTGGAAGTGGACGCCAGCAGGCGCACGCCGCTCGACCTCGCCAACATCGTGCCGCGGCGGACCGCCAGCGAAGGTCCGCTGGAAACCTCCAGAAAGGCTCCACCTCCCCCCCCCCCAGATCACAGCAGATTCTCCCACGGGTTTGTGGACGACCCTGATGTCCCCCCACTGGTATAACACTCACCACTACGGATAAACATAACTGTAGCTTTTAAAGTAGAGTCAATGGGCTGCATTCATCGCCCCTTTAGCGGCAGATAAAGACTGAATCTTATTCATTTAAATGTCTGGAAGAGCTCAGGAACACTTGTACAATCATATTCTAGTTGCCTTTTCTGCATTGACACAAAACTAAATGGTACTACGACAAACTGAGACTTTCTTCACTTGATAAATGATCTTTTGGTTACTCTTTCCTTGAAGGTATTGACATAAGAGTGACATGACACTGTTGTGAACATCATAAACATTCATGGTGTAACACTTCTTTTAGTTTCATTCGGTTTTGGGACAGGTTATGGTTAGTTTCCTGTTGCAATGTGGGATGAAGGAGGACCCAAACGCTGAGTAGGGGAGGGCTTGAACAAGCTTTATCAACAACATGCACAGTCCAAAGAACACGGGATCCAACAGAAAGCACCAAAATTGTCCCAAAACTCCCAAAAAGGTCCAGGGGAAAAGAAATGCAAAACTGGGAACGAAGGCAGGGAAAAGGTCCAAGGGAATAGGAAACAACACTGGAAACACTGCAACAAGACGTAGGACACGACGAACTAGAAGGATCTGACAAGAGACAAGGGAAGCACAGACATTAAATACACAAGGTGACGAGGTGACGAGGTAACGAGAGGCAGGTGACAAGAGGGCAGGGAAACAGGTGGAAAACATCAGGTAATCACAAGAGCGGGGAGACACAGGAAGTACAACTAAAGACAAAACCAAAACAAACCCACTGCTCAGACTTTTTCCCACTTAAAAGAGGAGTCAGACAAGGAGACTGTCTGAGTCCTTTACTGTTTGCTGCAAGTATAGAACCACTGGCTGAGTCAATAAGAGTAAAGATATAAAGGGAATAAGCGATGAGGGGGACAGAACACAAAATATCACTATTTGCAGACGATATATTAACGTATATAAGTGAGCCTTCCACCTCATTAACAGCCCTGGTGAATAACCTGAACGAGTAGGGGAGGTTTCAGGATATCTGACCAATGAGGCTAAATCAGTAGCTATGACGCTCTCAGGTCAATGTTCAGCTGATTTAAAGGGGAAATTCAAGTTCAAATGGACCAATAAGGGGTTCAGATATCTGGGTATTATTATTACTTCTGATACGTCACAGCTTTTTGAAGCGAACTATGGGAAATTGATAACTGAAATTAAAAAAGATTTGACCAGGTGGGAGATTTTGCCTTTGACGCTGATGGGGAGGATAGAAACTGTGAGAATGAATGTATTACCAAGACTGTTGTTTTTGTTAAAGTCATGGCCTAGTATGGTCTGTAACTCCACCTTTAAAATGTTAGACAAGATTATATCTAAATTTATTTGGAAAAAGAAAAAGGCTAGAATTAAATATAAGACACTTCTTCTTCCAAAAGAGAAGGGAGGATTGAATTTACCCAATTTAAAACATTACTACTGGGCTGCTCGGCTCAGGGCTTTCATTATGTGGATTACTAATGATGATACATTGTGGGTGGGAATGGAACAAAATCCTATAAATGTACCTATAGAATCGGTTCCATTTTTGAGTGAAGTAACACTAAAGAGGCTGAAGGTGGGTAATGTCTGGATCAGCGAGACGATGAGAATATGGTCAAGGGTACGTAAGAAATTGCAACTGTCAAACTCCATTTGTAGAGCCACTCGAATCTCAATTAACTCAGATTTTTTGCCATCTATGATGGATGCAGGCTACAATAGATGGACACAACAGGGGTTAAAATATATGGCACAAATGTTTAGGGGACAAACCCTGAAGTCATTTCAGCAGTTAACACAAGAATTTAATTTACCAGCCCAAGATTTCTATAAGTTTCTACAACTAAGACACTACCTCACGACACATAAGGAGTGGCAGAAGATCTCTAACATTCAATCGAAACTAGAAGAATTATTGATGACGTATACAGAGGGAGGGACAAAGAAGGGATTATATCCAAATTGTATAGGGTACTAACACTGGAATCTAACAATAACAATTTGGATGTCAAGGAAAAATGGGAATTGGAAGCAAATATTATAACAGATGAACACTGGGAAGAATCATTCAGAGCAGGGCATAAGGTAACTAGCAGCCCAACATGGAGGGAGTTTGATTGGAAGATCAAAATGAGGTATTTTAACACCCCATCTATTACCTCAAAGTACAATAATACCTCGGAGAGATGTAGGAGGGGCTGCGGTTTGGTAGGGGACTTTACACATATATTATGGGATTGCCCTAAAATTTTAGATTATTGGAAAAATATTCAAAAGGAAATAGCACATGTTTTGGGTATTGACTTTAAATTATATCTATCACTATACATACTGGGTGTAATGCCAGATAATGTTATAGAACCTGATTTCCTTACTAAGAATTTGGCTTTTAATAGCAAAGAAAAAAATCACAGCCTCTTGGTTGAAGCCACAACCTCCCAGTATATCTAAATGGAGAGAAAAGGTAAAAGTGTGTTCATCATGGAGAAAATTACAGCTCAAGTCCGACAGGTCTGATCGAAAATGGTTACCAGTAATACAGACAATCCACTACCATCCCGTTGCTCTGGACGGAGACCAGTGGAGTCTGTTAGAAGCTCTTTCCCGGTGATGCTGAGCGTTACTGCGCAGCCTCCAACTGAGCTGGAAGACGTAGATGTGACGTAGCAACCTGTCTGAAAGCTGTAAGTCTTCTGGTAGCTGTGCAAGAGAAATCTCAATCATTCCCCATCAGCAGAGACGGAGAGGTAGGTATATGTTAGACATACAGACAATGCCAGAACTCTAATGACCTCTTTTATTTGTATATTTATTTTGTTTATTTATTTTTCTCAACTTAATTGTATTTTATAATTGTACTTTATACTTACTGCAGTACACTTGACAATGAAGGTCTGTACTTATTGCTACATGTTACTCAGGTTCTCTTCTTCTATGACGGGGGAAGGGATGTTTGGAGGCGAGAGGCGAGGACATGATCATAGGTTAGAAGTGAAACCAGAGCATCTCCTAATGTGTGTTCCTAAAGTATGTGTTGTTTATATGTATGCTTGTCATCTTATGTGAAAAAGATAAAAAGAAAGTTCAAAAAAACAAAAACGAAGCCACAACAGGGTCCATGTGTTCATAACACTGTAAAGTCCCTCTTGTTATGTGAAGTGTTACCAATCTTTTAAACTGACAAACATAATGTTTACGATATTATGGCTCAATTCAAACTGGACTAAACATAAGAAGCCCGTCCCCCTGAATGTGTTTTCCCGAAATGAGTTCCCATGGTGGTCCGTTGGACGGAAGCACTACCGTTGTTATTCTGTAATGAACTGAAAGGTTCATGACCCTTTAACGTCTTCAAACTCTGTTTATTTTTTCAAGAATGAATAAAATCTTCAGGGAGAAAATAAAGGTTTTTTTGCGTCCTAGTTTTTTAGTTTTTTCGGCCCTGTGAACTGAAGCTGAAGAGGACAACGCTGCAGAAAGCTGGAAAATCAATCAGCCTGGTTATGGTCTGCGTTGCCTGTGGCCCGTGTTGTGTGTTTTGGACGCTGTTGTACTCTCTGCTCCGTTGTGTTGTTGCCTTTCTTGTGATGCTCCTCCCTAAGCGCCCTTCCTCAGAAGCTCAGAAAACCCGATATTCTGCCAGACTTTGATCACAGAGGCCCAGAGGACACGGGTCCACATAAAAACTTGTTCTGAAGCTTTGCTCATCTCTCCTTGAAACTCCGCAGAAGTCTCCTCGCTCTTTACTTTTCCTTTCAGACCTGTCACCCCCGGAAAGCTGGGTGGAGGTCACGACTCCATCCTCTCCTCCTCGGAGCGCCGTTGCAGCAGCAGCCGCCTTGAGAAATCATTTTGGCTTTGGACCATTTTTTCCTCCTGACAGCTCCTCTCTTCTCTCATCATCCCAGCGTTCTATATCTGGACTGCGTGGCTCGTATCATCCACCAGATTTTGATGTTTGTGGTCGGCTTGTTGCTTGAAACGCAGCGTGTCCAAAAATACTGCTCGGATCTCAGAGACTTAGATTAGAGTCTGAGGATGTTCTGGCTTTCTAACGTATGCAAAATGTATATTTTAGAGACAGAAATTTAGATTTAAGAATTGCATCGTGGATATAAGTTCAAGTTCAAATTCAAGACCTTTATTTGTCCCCGAGGGGCGATTAATGTTGCTAAGAAGTTGACACACAGCACATGACAACAAAGACACCAACAGCGATTAAAAATACAGGATCAGACCAAATGGGGAAATAAATACTACAACATTACAAGTTAGGTCCCAGTGTGTCTAATGTGCAACGTTACCTCTTCTTTCCAGAGTTAAGCAGAGCGATAGCAGAGGGTATGAAGGAGAATTTCTATCTATTAGTTTTGGCTGGTGGCCGGCTGACTAACGTACTGTAGGTGTGGTGCAGGATCAGAGTAGATTTGGTTCTGTTGGTTCTGAGACGTACGACGCTGATAGAGAATTCATTTTTATAAGTCTTAAAGTAGTATAACTTTTATGCTTATTATATGCACATTTAACAAACTATGTTTCTCTGCTTATTCTCTAGTGCAGCCGTTTCTCGCAGAGATAGTAAATGCCTCACTGCAGTATATCACAGGCTTAGTTTCGAGGTCACTCGAGGTACATGTCGTCCAGGCGGCCTGCACTCTGCCCTGGTTCCCCTAGAATAGACAACACAAAGCATTCCTATGTATCAACAACTGTGAATGTGTGTGTGTGTTTTGAATAAATAACAACTCTCTGCAGAGAAACGTTGAAGTTCCCTGAGAGCAATGCTGGAGAGAGGTTGCTCACGTGCATTCTTCCCCTTTGCAAATGTCCATTAACTGCTCACTACCGTCTGCGTCTCGTTTTCTTGCTTGACCGTCTTTGATTTAATAAGTTTAAGTGTCCTGAACCTGACAGACGCGGTTAAGGTAACAGAAAGATTAGCGTCATGCAAACAAACTATGGTGAAGGTATGGTTGGGGGGGGAGGGGCTGCAGCTCAAATGTACCAATCTGAGAGAAAATATGAAAAGGTTGCTCCCCCCCCCGCCCCCCCTGTATCATATCAGCACCATAAGATCAAAGATGGCACACCTGCTTCAGGTGCTACTGCTCTGATCTTATGGCTCCTGCTGCTCTTAGTTGAAGTTGGAAATTGGACCACCATCATATACTCATGTGACTTGTGAAAAAAGCAGGAGGGGGTTTATCATGCCCAAGAAAACATGCAATAGTTATATTCCCCTTCCAATACCACCATGAATACAAAGCCACTCGGCCGGCCATGCCTTAACACTTACTCACAAACTTCAATATCCAATGGAAAATAATTTCAAAATAAAACAGCACAACATGGCGTCAGCATTAATCACAGCGCGTTCAAGCCGGGGAGAGGAGTTCACTTCGTGGCAAAAACTACATTCTTTCACCCGGGAAACGCTCATTTGTTCCTCGGGAATGTTTGAATCCAAACCAGGATCTTTTTCCCAAACTTAACTAGTTGTTTTGGGTCATCGCTGCATGATGCTCTCCTTTTCTGGCTAAACTCCACTACCATCCCGTTGTTCTGGACGGAGACCAGTGGAGTCTATTAGAAGCTCTTTCCCGGTGATGCTGAGCGTTACTGCGCAGCCTCCAACTGAGCTGGAAGACGTAGATGTGACGTAGCAACCTGTCTGAAAGCTGTAAGTCTTCTGGTAGCTGTGCAAGAGAAATCTCAATCATTCCCCATCAGCAGAGACGGAGAGGTAGGTATATGTTAGGAGATAACATAGGCACAGGCTAATTACTGCTAACTAACATGCTAGTTAACATTAACATAGGCACAGGCTAATTACTGCTAACTAACATGCTAGTTAACATTAACATAGGCACAGGCTAATTACTGCTAACTAACATGCTAGTTAACATTAACATAGGTACAGGCTAATTACTGCTAACTAACATGCTAGTTAACATTAACATAGGCACAGGCTAATTACTGCTAACTAACATGCCTGTTAACATCAACATAGACACAGGCTAATTACTGCTAACTAACATGCTAGTTAACATTAACATAGGCACAGGCTAATTACTGCTAACTAACATGCCTGTTAACATTAACATAGGCACAGGCTAATTACTGCTAACTAACATGCTAGTTAACATTAACATAGGCACAGGCTAATTACTGCTAACTAACATGCTAGTTAACATTAACATAGGTACAGGCTAATTACTGCTAACTAACATGCTAGTTAACATTAACATAGACAATAGATCAATAGATTTTTTTTGTCAGTTTGACGTTTTTTTTAAATTACGTTGAAGTCACTTTTTCCAGTGTTTTTGATGATTTTTGTCACTTTTTCAGATTTTTTTTGTCACTTTTTCAGCGTATTAAAAAGAACATTTTTGTTGATTTTTTTCCTTCATTTTTGTAGTTTTTATTCAACATTTGTCTCTTTTCACTGTCCTTTAGTCATAGTTCTTCCTGTCGACCTGCAACTTTGTGTTTCTGGGTTGAAATTTCAACATTTTGTTCTTTTTCTCCACTTTTTTCAACGTTTTAGTCAATTTTATTGCTATTTTTTTTGTCAGTTTGACGTTTTTTTTAAATTACGTTTAATTAATTAATTAAAGTCAATTTTTAACAATTTTTTTGTTACTTTTTCCAATGTTTTTGATGATTTTTTTGTCACTTTTTTCAATGTTTTTGATGTTTTTTGTCACTTTTTCCAATGTTTTTGATGATTTTTGTCACTTTTTCTGATTGTTTTTTTTTTGTCACTTTTTCAGCGTATTAAAAAGAACATTTCTGTTGATTTTTTTTTCCTTCATTTTTGTAGTTTTTATTCAACATTTGTCTCTTTTTTCACTGTCCTGGTTTCACCGTCTCCACTTAACCCCGTAATGTAAAATAGAAGTTTTCATTAAAGTCATTAAAAACGGAAATATGACCCACGATCTGTCGGCAGCGCAGACTTCTGCTCGGCCTCGTTAATTATTAATAATCTTCTGGTCTGTCGTGCGGCGGTGCAGATAACACGTGTCGGGCACTAAACTGAATCCTTTCTCCGTCTAATGGGCCTCGCCACACATCAAACGCTGGCATTTGAAATGTGCAACAAAGCTCAATTTGTTATCAGCGGGACACACTTCATTAGTGATATTTAACAATTAATTTCACTGGTATTCATCATCACCCGGGGATCGTTATGGCAACGTGGTTTCATGGGTCGGGGGTTTCTCAGCGTATCGGAGCCTGTGCTGCTGACTCATGCTTCTGGTTGACCGTAACCGATATTTCACAGTTATACAGATATTTATGTTATATAGTTGTACAGATAGATATGTTATTGGAGCAATAACTGAACTTAGACTTCTCTTTATTGACTCCGACAAGGAAATTGAAATTTCTAGCAGCAGTTTCCAAGAAGAAAAAATACAGTATAGAGAGAAAAGATAACAATAATAACAGTAGTAATATTAATAATAATTACAATAAAATCTTTGGCTATAAAAAAGATATTTAATATGAATTATCAGTCAAGTGTTCAAGTGTCCAGGTGTTTATGTGAGTCCAGGTATGTGTGTATGTTCTGTCCTCTTTACCCTATTGAAGGTGTGTGTGTGTGTGTGTGTGTGTGTGTGTGTGTGTGTAAAAAGTACCTTAAAAGAGGCATTTGAATTGGAGCATCACAGGTTTGAGACATTCTCATGAACGCGTTGACATATCCACCACAAGACGCACAATGTGACGTAGCTCAGTTTGTTCTGTAAAGTTAGAAAAACTCTGTTTTCTTTTCAAACAGAAAAGAAAACAGGGATTTTTTTGGTTTTGATTTACCCAAAAGGATGCAGGCAGCTGCTCTGGATGAGTAGAAACACCTTGACTGTCCCGTGGTAGCGGTACACACTATACATCCTGGTTTCATCCCAGTAACGCTGGCACGCCTCAGGGCAGTCCTCCTGCGGATGAAACACTCAGAGGTCACACTGTGATTTCCGCCATTCGGTAAGATTGATGTTCATTTTAGCATTTATGCTGAATCGCTGTATCTGATGAGTGTCAGTTCAACAGAAGCTCGGCCCTGTGGGAGCCAACAGCTGGAGTCATTCGTCATGCCACTAGAGACGCGAGCAGCTTGATTCATGGCGGCTTTAAGTCAGCGAGTGTCTCCAGAGAAGCCTCACGTGGTCATCTCATGAAGGTTAACACACACACTGATACCTCCAGCTTTTATCCTCCCTCTGCGGATCTCTGAGGGAGTTCTCTATTGCTGAAAGAGGTTTTGTACTAAATATGGGGCTTATAAGCAGGGGAAGGGAGCTCATGTCTCGGAAGAAGTTAAGGAGAAAACACAAGACTTTCACCAGGAAACAGGTGTTCATGTCCTGGAGAAGTTAAGGAGAAAACACAAGACTTTCACCAGGAAACATGTGTTCATGTCCTGGAGAAGTTAAGGAGAAAACCCAAGACTTTCACCAGGAAACAGGTGTTCATGTCCTGGAGAAGTTAAGGAGAAAACACAAGACTTTCACCAGGAAACAGGTGTTCATGTCCTGGAGAAGTTAAGGAGAAAACACAAGACATTCACCAGGAAACAGGTGTTCATGTCCTGGAGAAGTTAAGGAGAAAACACAAGACTTTCACCAGGAAACAGGTGTTCATGTCCTGGAGAAGTTAAGGAGAAAACCCAAGACTTTCACCAGGAAACAGGTGTTCATGTCCTGGAGAAGTTAAGGAGAAAACACAAGACTTTCACCAGGAAACAGGTGTTCATGTCCTGGAGAAGTTAAGGAGAAAACACAAGACTTTCACCAGGAAACAGGTGTTCATGTCCTGGAGAAGTTAAGGAGAAAACACAAGACTTTCACCAGGAAACAGGTGTTCATGTCCTGGAGAAGTTAAGGAGAAAACACAAGACTTTCACCAGGAAACACGTGTTCATGTCCTGGAGAAGTTAAGGAGAAAACACAAGACTTTCACCAGGAAACACGTGTTCATGTCCTGGAGAAGTTAAGGAGAAAACACAAGACTTTCACCAGGAAACAGGTGTTCATGTCCTGGAGATTTGTCGCCTTTTAGTGGCTTTTGTAGTCTTTATACCACCTTTTTGTATCCTTTTGTTACCTTTTGTTCGTTTTTGTCGCCTTTTACCGTCTTTTCGGTGCCTTTTTTGTCACCTTTGTCGTGGCCTTGTTGTCATGGTAACTGCAGACATTACCTGGTCCTCAGGTCTCTGCAGGGTAAATCCAGACAGCTAGCTAGACTATCTGTCCAATCGGAGTTTCTGTTGACGACTAAAACTACTTCTGAACGTACACATGTTCCACCAAAACAAGTTCCTTTAGTCACCTAAAGTAGGAAGTAACGTGTTTTAACAAGTGACGATTGAGACATAGTCTCCATTTGTTTTAATTTTTCTGTATTTTGCTATTATGCAGCGGCACCGTGGCTCCGTCCGGCGCATAGCGACCGTGTTGCCTTCCCACCGACTTTTTTTTTAACTTTTTGTGTCTTTCCCCCAATGTTTTTGTCACTTTTTCAACGTTTGTCGACTTTTTCTGATCCTTTTGAAGTTTTTGTGGGTTTTTCCCCAAATTTCTAAAACTCTTAATTCATTTGTCTTTTTTTTTTTTTACATTTTTTTTACTATTTTCAACATCTTTTCACATTTTTGGTTTAAAGAAATGCAATTAAACCAGAGCACTTTTTCCTCCCATCTCAAACTGCTGTGGACTAACCTGCAATATCAAATAATAGTTTTCACTGCTTGTTTTTTAAGTTGATGTGTGAGCAGGTGGCTTTTAACAGCTCGTTGGATGAAACCCAGGAGCTAAAAGAGGCTGAAGTTTGACTTTTTCTCAGCAGTAGTGTGTCATTGCCAGGCGGAGGCCGGGTCTCGTGTTTATTGGGATTCATGTCAGGGAAAGTGCTGAGCGCGGAGGAGATATCATGTAACAGAAACCAAGCTTGTCCGAAGACGCTTTCGCTAAAAACAAGTGCTGATGTCAGGGATTCTTTGTTCTGCTCGTGTTGTCGTTTTGTTGAAACTGAATTTCTCTTCCTCGACATCTGGGAGACGAGGGAAATCCGGGAGGCCGTTTCCTGCTCAACTAACGGCTAAATTAAAAGGGGTGAGAAAGAAAATGATTCTTAGGTGCATCACAATTCTCAAAGTTAATAATCAATTATTAAACTTTGTTATTTTTTTTTTTTAAATGTGTTGATTTTTATTTAAAAGTTACTTTCTCCAGACATGTATCAATCAGAAAGCTATGAGCGAGGATGGAGGAGCGGGCAGGGAGGATGGAGGATGGATCTCTGAGGAGCTATGAGCGAGGATGGAGGAGCGAGTAGGTAGGATAGAGGATGGATCTCTGAGGAGCTATGAGCGAGGATGGAGGAGCAGGCAGGGAGGATGGAAGATGGATTTCTGAGGAGCTATGAGCGAGGATGGAGGAGCAAGTCGGGAGGATGGAAGATGGATCTCTGAGGAGCTATGAGCGAGGATGGAGGAGCAAGTAGGTAGGATAGAGGATGAATCTCTGAGGAGCTATGAGCGAGGATGGAGGAGCGAGTAGGTAGGATAGAGGATGGATCTCTGAGGAGCTATGAGCGAGGATGGAGGAGCAGGCAGGGAGGATGGAAGATGGATTTCTGAGGAGCTATGAGCGAGGATGGAGGAGCAAGTAGGGAGGATGGAAGATGGATCTCTGAGGAGCTATGAGCGAGGATGGAGGAGCAAGTAGGTAGGATAGAGGATGAATCTCTGAGGAGCTATGAGCGAGGATGGAAGAGCGAGTAGGTAGGATAGAGGATGGATCTCTGAGGAGCTATGAGCGAGGATGGAGGAGCGAGTAGGTAGGATAGAGGATGGATCTCTTAGGAAAAACAATGTCTAGAATCCATCCCTTACTTCAATAATGATTATAATCATTTCATGAATTACTGAGTACTCCAAACGTACCCCTTGAGAAACACTGCATTAGAGGGCATTTCCTCCAGTGATCCTCCCAGGATCCATCGGTTAAATGGGAATCTCCCAGCTGTGATGAGGAATAACTGTGTGAAGGTAGAAAAAAGGAACAAAGTGAAATGAAAGCACCCCTTCCTGGATAAAGGAACGCTGTGATTCTGGTTCCTCTGGTTCTCCTCGTTACTCTGTGTAGCTCCTCGGCCATCTTATCCCACCTTGTTTTATAAAAGTTGGATGAAGGCGATGACTAAAACATGCAGGCTGTGCTGCTGAAGAGTGGGCCACATCATGCAGATATAACACACAACGCCCGTAACGCCATCAATTATTCACCAGCTGGAACTCGGACAAAGACGCTTCTACTCCAACGGAAACCAAATCACCGTCCGGCAGAAGAACAACGGAAACAACAACCACACAGATGTTCACGTGGAAGATATTCCTGTTTCCAAAAACGTTTGACGGTTTATTCAAATGTTTCTCCATTTTCTCTCCTTTTCACTCGTCTTTGTAAAGTAGTTTCACTCAACTTCGGGATAAACGTAAATTTTATTAACAATATGTCCCAGTTAGAGAGGAAATGCCCTAAACAAAAAAAAAATTTAAAAAAAGAAAATTTAATTGGACATAATAAATGATAAATGAATAAATGCCGATACCGATAGATCGGAAAATGCCTAATATCGGCCCGCCGATATATATCGGCCCACCGATATATCGGCCGGCCTCTACACCGTATAGGTCATAGTGAGTGAATGAGGGAGTTTTTGACGTTGTTATGGTGAACAGGCAGTTCTTTTTGTTTTTTTATATTTTTGAGGGCTTTATCCCATTATTAGATAGAGACAGTGAACAGGTGTGAAAGGGAGAGAGAGAGAGAGATGGGGGATGACATAAAAGTGATGTCATGGATCCATGTCATCCATTACCTTCGTCTGTCTCTGTGTTGGCGCTCTAACCTGCGGCTGATTTCTGAGGACTCTGGTTACCTGGTCCTCAGGTCTCTGCAGGGTAAATCCAGACAGCTAGCTAGACTATCTGTCCAATCTGAGGACTCTGGTTACCTGGTCCTCAGATCTCTGCAGGGTAAATCCAGACAGCTAGCTAGACTATCTGTCCAATCGGAGGACTATGGTTACCTGGTCCTCAGATCTCTGCAGGGTAAATCCAGACAGCTAGCTAGACTATCTGTCCAATCTGAGGACTATGGTTACCTGGTCCTCAGGTCTCTGCAGGGTAAATCCAGACAGCTAGCTAGACTATCTGTCCAATCTGAGGACTATGGGTACCTGGTCCTCAGGTCTCTGCAGGGTAAATCCAGACAGCTAGCTAGACTATCTGTCCAATCTGAGGACTATGGGTACCTGGTCCTCAGGTCTCTGCAGGGTAAATCCAGACAGCTAGCTAGACTATCTGTCCAATCTGAGGACTATGGTTACCTGGTCCTCAGGTCTCTGCAGGGTAAATCCAGACAGCTAGCTAGACTATCTGTCCAATCTGAGGACTATGGGTACCTGGTCCTCAGATCTCTGCAGGGTAAATCCAGACAGCTAGCTAGACTATCTGTCCAATCGGAGTCTCTGTTGACGTCTAAAACTACTTCTGAACGTCCACATGTTCCACCAAAACAAGTTCCTTCCTGAGACTATTTAGCAGCGGCACCGTGGCTTTGTCCGGCGCTTAGCCCCGCCCAAGATGATTGTGATTGGTTTAGAGGAATGCCAATAAACCAGAGCCCGTTATTTTCATTTCCCAGAATGCTGTGTGCCAGACCTCCCTCCAACATTTGTCTGGATGTTGCTCGGACATCAACGCACCAATCACGGTCTTCTGGAAGAGCCGGTTTAAAAGTTCCTGAGGAGATTCAATGGAGCTGAAGCTAAGGATGAAAAAGGAAGGAGCATTTGGATCAGCGTTGCCATGGGAACGGGTGGAGCGGCTGCGATGCGGACAGCTGGAGTCAAATTATTGCTTTTTCAATCACCGGCTCCTTCTGCATCCAGATAATTAGTCAAATCCTTCAAGGAGAAATACTAAAGGCCATCGAGTCACTCTGTTTAACATTCTTCTTCTGTTCTTCAAATCAATGGGTGTTTGTTTTTCTCTCTCCGTGTGTGTGTGTCTGTCTCCTTGTGTGTGTGTGTGTGTCTCTCTCCGTGTGTGTGTGTGTGTCTGTCCCCTTGTGTGTGTGTGTGTGTGTGTGTTTGTGTGTGTCTCTGTCTCCTTGTGTGTGTGTGTGTGTGTGTGTGTGTGTGTGTGTTTGTCTCTCTCCTTGTGTGTGTGTCTGTCTCCTTGTGTGTGTGTGTGTGTCTCTCTCCGTGTGTGTGTGTGTGTGTCTGTCCCCTTGTGTGTGTGTGTGTGTGTGTGTGTCTCTGTCTCCTTGTGTGTGTGTGTATGTGTAAGTGTGTGTGTGTGTGTGTGTGTGTGTTTGTCTCCTTGTGTGCGTATTTGTGTACCTCTTTGTGTGTGACATCCCAGAGGAGAGTTGTGTTTTTAAGTTTTTTTAGTTGTAAGAAGGAGAAGACCACGAAGGAGAAGACCAAGAAGGAAAAGACCAAGAAGAAGGTTAAGAAGACCAAGAAGGAGATCAAGAAGGAGAAGACCAAGAAGAAGGAGAAGAAGACCAAGAAAACCGAGAAGAACAAGAAGAAGACCAAGAAGAAGGAGAAGAACAAGAAGAAGACCAAGAAGAAGGAGACGACCAAGAAGAAGAAGATCAAGAAGGAGAAGACCGAGAAGAAGAAAAAGACCAAGAAGACCAAGAAGAAGACCAAGAAGGAGAAGACCAAGAAGAAGGAGAAGAAGACCAAGAAAACCGAGAAGAACAAGAAGAAGACCAAGAAGAAGGAGAAGAAGACCAAGAAAACCGAGAAGAACAAGAAGAAGACCAAGAAGAAGACCAAGAAGAAGGAGACGACCAAGAAGAAGAAGATCAAGAAGGAGAAGACCGAGAAGAAGAAAAAGACCAAGAAGACCAAGAAGAAGACCAGGAAGAAGAAGAAGACCTGTGTGTTATTTTGTGTCTCTGGTGCTTCACACACACACACACACACACACACACACACACACACACACACACACACACACATATATACACACACACACACACACACATACACACATACACACACACACACACACACACACACACACACACATACACACATACACACATACACACACACACACACACATACACACATACATACACACACACACACACATACACACACACACACACACTTACACACTTGGAAAGAATCCATCCATGCTGTTTGGAGTGAGATCCGAAACCCAGAACCAGCGAACCAACTAACTTAATGTCTGGATCATTTTCTGGATGAATTGATGAGTTGTTTGTCTCTAAAATGTGGATCAGAGTTTCCCAAAAAGCCCAAGAAGATGTCCTCAGACGTCTTGTTTTCTCCACAACTCAAAGATCTTCAGTCTCCGGTCTCAGAGGACAGAAGATCTTCAGTCTCCGGTCCCAGAGGACAGAAGATCTTCAGTCTCCGGTCCCAGAGGACAGAAGATCTTCAGTCTCCGGTCCCAGAGGACAGAAGACACTAGAACATATTCACATTTAACACGCTGACATCACACAAGTTTGACTTTTTACATAAAAAAATGACATAGATTATCAAAATAGTTGATTAGACATTAATCTTTGCAGCTTTATTGTGTTTTTACGTGTGGATCCGCGCGTGCACGTGAGCATGACTGCGCATATTAAGTTCTCGTGGGCGCGTCTGCCTCAATCTGTCTGTGTTTACATGCCTGTCTTCCGCCTGTTTACGTAAAGGTGTACAGTATCTTTGTGGCGTCTGCGTTGCTGCTCACGCAAGCCTGACCCCCCCCCCTCTCTCTCTCTCTCTCCCTCTCTCTCTCTCTATTTTCAATTTAAAGAGCTTTATTGACATAACAAGACATTGGTTATATTGCCAAACATATTTCTGTCTCTCTCTGCCTCTCTCTCTCTCTCTCCCTCCCTTTACCCCCTTCTCTCTCTCTCTCTCCCTCCCTTTACCCCCCTTCTCTCTCTCTCTCTCCCTCCCTTTAACCCCCTTCTCTCTCTCTCTCTCCCTCCCTTTACCCCCCCTTTTCTCTCTCTCTGCTCCTCCTCTGTTTCAGTTTCAGTATCGACCTCCTTCACGCAGCATCTCTGCTCTCCATCCTCCGTCTCCACCCTCCTCCTCCTCTCCTCTTCCTCCTCCTTCTCTCCTCCTCCTCCCTATCCTCCGCCCTTTTCAGCCGAGCCAGCACCGCTTCCTGTGCAGGTGGATGGAGGCTGGAAGCCCCGGAGACGCGAGCCATGCCCGGGAGCAGCTGCTGGTAGGGCTCGGTGCGGCCGCTTTGTCTTCAGCGGCTTTCCCCTCCACATAGGGGTCTCTTTTAGTCGGCGTTAGTGTGTGAGGGGATGCAGCGTGATGCCAGCTCTTTGTCTACAGTGTGTGTGTGTGTGTGCGCGCGTGTGCGCGTGTATGTGTGTGCGTGCGCGCTTTGGGTAAGGGTTTTTGGGAATTGTTTGGTAATTGGGCAATTGTTGCTTAATGCTCCTTTTTGATTCTGATAATTGGGGTTCAGCATCGCCAGGATCCAAGATCCAGGATCCAGGATCCAGGATCCAGGCGTCTAGTCGCCTTTTTGGTCGCGTAGCTTTATGTTTCTACAATATTCCCATAAACACAGGTGCGCTATAGTGAGTTTATCCGAGTTTGTGGCGTTAGATCACTGTAATGTTCCTGTTGGGCTGTAGTGTTTTTGTAACATGGGCGTGTGGGGGTTCTTTGCGATTTTGTAAATGTTGTCGGATTTCTGCTCTGCAGCCAAACACGTAGGCTACCAGATGCCGATGGTTTCCCAAAATAAGGATGTAACAATCTCTCTCTCTCTCTCTCTCTCTCTCTCTCTCTCTCTCTCTCTCTCTCTCCATCCCTTATGTCTTTCTTTCCCTCTCTGTTTTCCAGTCAGACTGCTGAGCGCCTCCCTTCGCGCCGGGGAACACATCCTTTAAATCCTTAAATGACCCGCGGCTGAGGGAAGAGAAAGGTGGGGGGGTGTCTCTGGATCCAGCGCCCGGATCATGGCATGCTGCCCACCCCGGGCATCCAGCACTGACAATGGGGCTCCGGTCCAGGACCGTCGCTAGCGGCTCGGAGGAGCAGAAGAAGGGCTCCGGCGGCGGGGGGGACTTGTTGGACCAAGGCGGTGGCGGCGGCGGCGTCGCGGACAGGGATGGCGCGCTGCTGCTGGCCACGCCGGCGGCTTCCGGCCGGGACGGCTTCAAGCGCGGCTCCCAGGGCATCGGCATCGGACTGCTGGCCAAGACCCCCCTGAACTACAGCCGGCCGGCCAAGAGGAATAACATCCGCCGGAGGAGGATCCAGAACCTGCTGTACGACGCGCTGGAGAGGCCGAGAGGATGGGCGCTGCTCTACCACGCGTTCGTGTGAGTAAAACATGACTCAGCGGGTTTTATTTAATTTATTCATTTTCTTACAACTTGTGCTGATTGATGTCTTGTTCAGATGAAAGGAGCAGCTGGACTCACGAGTCAGCAGTTTTCTGTCAGAGGTTGTAGGCTACTGGAGAGGATCAGGGCCACATGTGGAAAAAGTGTGTTGGCCTACAAACAATTGTTGTGTAGCCTAGATTGTGATAACTGAGATGTAGGTTTGGACGAACGGTTTGAGACAGGTGTCTCAAATCTGAAATCATTCTCAATTTAGTCTTACAATCTCCAGTTTTCCCTCTGCAGTTCAGACCTCAAACCCAGAACAGAAAGCCATTTATTTCCATTTATTTCTCACCTGTGGCCCCAGCCCTCTCCCGTAGAAGCCTAAGCTTACCTGCTAATGATGTGGGGAGTGAAGAGTTTCCTCCTGTCTGTCACCATAGCTCCTTCTTGGTTCTGCAGCCAGTTTCCTGTGTTTCTCTCTCTCCACATGGAGCACATTTCAAGGCATTTAAAATCCTCAAGTCTTGATTGACGTGCGTTACATTTGCACTAAATCCAGCAGGTGTACTGTAGTTCAAACGTGTGTCTCCTTGCACACCAAAGACATATTTTGTGCACTTTTTCAGTGAAGTTAAGAGACTAAGAAAGAGGCTAAAGCAGTTTGTCCAAGTCTCTGCGTAGACCACACGTTGTTTTGGGATTTATTAGTCACGAGTCGAGGTCATCACAGCAGCGAGCGCTGCCAGAGAGAGGGGATCGCTGCAGAACGAGTGAAGTGGACTCACTTTGTTGCATGTAGCTTATAAATGATCTTTTCGGCCAACTTCATGACTTATTGCCACTAGTTTAACACGTCTTTATGGAATTGATGGTGAATAAATCTCATTTACATGATGTTACACCTAATTGCATATGCTCCACAATTAAAATAATAACCATCATAATTAACTCCTGCATACTTTGCACTCTTCATTGCCTCTCGCTGTCTATATTGTTTCTGTCTAGTGTGTATATATTAGTGTGTACATATTGTTTGTTGTGAGCAATGATGATCCAAAGCAAGATTCCTTGTATGTGTCCTCATACCTGATAATTTCGATCCTTCGGATGATTGAGTAAAATATGCAGCAATAAGGATTATCTTGACTAATAGTTAATGTCAGTATGTTTATGGATGATCACAGATTTTCTCCCATAAAAGTAGTGATCATCACTTGGTATTGATGGAAGTTTGCTTGAATAGAAAGCCATGTTTCTGACATAGAGTTAGAAAACGGGTCCAACAGGAGGGTTAATGAAGGCTTGTAGGCTGGAACCGGATATAGATGTGAGGAATGGATAGTTTCCTCCTGAATGTCACCAAAGCTCCCCGGTGATGCAATGGCTCCGTCGGGATCTGCTCCCCAAAGCATTTAGGGTCCGTCCGCTCAAAGTTCATCGCTTCGTTTTGGTCTTATGGCCGTTCTACAGTCGACACATCCAAGCGTGTCTAGATCTAGAGAGTTAGAGAGTTAGAGATCTTCTCTAACCCCATAGATCTACGTCCATCTACGTCCACAAAGCAGAAACAGGAAGCCTGGACGAGCTCGAGGGTAACGGGAAGCCAGGACTCTGAGTGACTGCAGGTCTCTCTTGTGAACTTCCTGGGTTCAGATGAGTTCTTTTATGGTGGATGAAAGGCTCGATCCCACCAAGTAGGTCATCCAATCAAATCGAAGCATTGATGGCAACGCTGTTGTCACTCCTCGATGTGAGGCGAGTGCAGATGTGAGTCGCGCATGCTCAGATTTAAACTGTTTAAACTGTCATACTGAAATTTATGAAACCCATGAAATAAACTGTTCTCATTACAAACAATATAAAAATAATAATTTCAGAAATATGTGTACGGCCACTCCATCCGCCCCAAAGGGAGTAGGCCCGTTTAATAAATGCAGTTTAGATCAGAACGGAGCAGAATTTGGTTAAAAGTGAGTTTTTGTTTTGTTTTTTGTTTATAAATCTGGCATCATAACGGTTGTAGAGCTGAAACATATATATGTCTATTATATCCTTGATTATTATGCAACTAAGTGCAGCTTTAACTTGTCAGTTAATCTAAAAATAACCTGCCAATTAATTTCTCTATTGATCTGTTAAAGTGCCCATATTATGAAAATATCCCTTTTTCTGGGACTTGGGGTGTTATTTTGTGTCTCAAGTGCTTCCACACGCATACACACTTGTCAAAAAACTATCCAGGGTGTTTTGAGTGAGATCTGGTTTCTGAATGTCCTCTGATCCGGTTTCTGAGTGTCCTCTGTCTCCAGTCTCCGGGTGAGCTGTTCAACATCTGGACGGCTTTCTACGTCACTAGAGACGAGGTGGCTAACCGTAGCATGCTAGCTCGTTCTCAATGGAAAACACTGCTCCAACAGCCACTAGTGTACCAGAATCTCCAAAAGAACTACTTCCTGTCCCGGTTCTACTTCCTGTCCTTCTTCTACTTTCTGTCCCTGTTCTACTTCCTGTCCCTGTTGTGTCCCTGGTCTAGAAGAAGTCTCCCAGCTGATCCTGCCTTGGACTGACCAAAGCTGGAGAAAGAGTTATCAGCTGATGGATCTTACCGAGCTACTGAGCATGTGCAGCTCCCAACAAAGATAGGATAGAAGGGAGATATCTCACTCTGGAGATAAAACTAGAGAGATGTCTCACTCTGGAGATAAAACTAGAGAGATG
>JABXJD010000250.1:0-157500 GCA_013375575.1 Percina caprodes | reverse complement strand
TGTATCTGATGAGCAGGTGTGTAGATGTGTGTGAGTGTGTATCTGATGAGCAGGTGTGTGTAGATGTGTGTGAGTGTGTATCTGATGAGCAGGTGTGTAGATGTGTGTGAGTGTGTATCTGATGAGCAGGTGGCACCTTGTACGGCAGCCTCGGCCACAGTGTATGAATGTGTGTGATGGTGAATGTATCCTGTATGATGTAAAAGCGTTAAGACTAGAAATGCGCTATATAAATACAGTATATTTACATTACATTTGATACCGATAGAAGAGACACTAAAGTCTTCTCAGTTCTGCTGCTTTCACTATTCTGCTCCAACTCAACAAACTGCCTGATGGATTTAAAACAAATGAAAGGAAATCATTTCCAACATTGCAGAGCTCGACATTAAGGCTCGTCTGCTTGTCCGGAAGTGTATTTCTTTTTGTTGGTCAAGTGGAAGCAAAATGGACTTGGGAATCAAGGCGTTACAGAAGATGAATATCGTATTTTCTGGACTATAAGTCACTTTATTTTTTCATAGTTTGGCTTGTCCTGCGTCTTATAGTCAGGTGCGACTTATATATGAAAATATATACGGTTTAACATGTTTTTAAATGTTAATTCCAACACGTTCTCACTCAGAATGTGTAAAATGCGGTTGTGTGGTGTGATATCATGAGAGGCTACACGGCTCTCGGCGGGGCAGTTCAGCAGTGCAAGGACACAAATGTAGAATGTAACAAAAGAGTTTTTAATAAAGTTCTTGGGAATCAACAAAAATGGTATGCCAAATACAAAACGATAACTCAGGATAAGGCTGATCTTGTAATAGTCCAAACTTAAACAATGTCTCTTCAAACTTCAACTCAAAAACCCGATTCCCTCAGGTAAATCTCTTCCTCCGAAACAAGTCTTTCAGCCTTACTTTTTAGACAGCGTTGCAGCCCGTGGCCAATCTGTCGGTAAGTATTCCAGTCTTCAGGTAAGTATTCCAGTCTTTCAATCCTTCTCATGGAAAGTGCCGTTCCGATCCTCTGAGAGCACAAGTTGCTACTCTCCCCAACAACTCTTCCTCTCAACAAGTGTGTCTGGGCCTTAAAAAGCCCTTCAGTTCATCAAGCCCTGATCGGTCTCAGGTGTGTTGGGATGCTGTGTGCCTGAGGGGTGGAGTTTCCAACTCCACCAGCAGATGGTGCCAAAGCTATCCGTGACTGCAGCCATCTCAGGGGTACGTAGCGGCCCTCCAGAACGCAGCCTCTCGTGACATCACAGTGGACAGTGGTTGTCCACGTCTGATGCGATGAAAAAGGCGCCCTTCGGCGTGTGTGTAAAACGTACCGGGGAGAGCAGCATCTAGGACTTTCACCCAGGAGAGCAGGATTTGTGTCCCGTGTGAACCGTCCCATTATTGCCGCGTGTCGTGGAACTGTAAGCCGTAATGGAGCGAGCTAAAGGAGACTTTTAGGGTCAACAGCAACGACCAAGCGTCCGTATTGTACCAGATGGGAGTGAGACTGTGTTGTTATTTCCTACTGAAGACATTACCGTCTACAGCAGCGAGAGGGCGTTCAGCCTGTTGTTCTGTGTGATGCTGTGGTTGAATAACTTGTCTTTTCAGATTAAATGTCTGCTCTTGGTCATGGATTTTGGGAAATAAATGCGATTTATAGTCCAGTGCGACTTATATGTTTTTTTTTCTTTTAATTATGCATTTTTTGACTGATGTGACTTATACTCTGGAAAATACAATAGTGTTCCAGTTACGTTGCCGATATAATTTACCCACCTGTACAGTACAACCACGGTCTGACCACGGAGCAGCTCCACTGGTTGGGGTTAAGGGCCTTGCCCAAGGGCACCTCAGTGGTGGTAATAAGGGAGGGACTTTCCCCACCCAGATTTTATCCTGTCAGTCTGGGGATTGAACCGACAAAGTCCCAGTCACAAGCTTGCTTCCTTAACCCCTAGGCCACCATTACCCAAATTAAAATATTGAAAAGTTGGGAATAAAAATGTACTCTTAACTATTATTGCTAAAGACGTAAATACGCCTATTGTATGCAGGTGGCACATAGTGCAATTGTGTTATTATGTTGTCTGGAGATCCTTTTTTCTTGGGTTAGGGTTAGTTATAATAACATGAATGTTATTAATGTTGGTCGTGTTGTTGATGCTTTTGTTCAAATTCTGCATTAGCTAAACACAAAAGAAGATAAAATTACAAATCTTTACCCAGACAAGTGACTTTTGTGCCTGAAAAAAATAATATCAAGTCCTGCATTGTATTAAACAATTTGAACATCAAATTGAACATAGCAGGCAGCACTAAGAAAAGAATGAATGATCTCTTAAATAAGGCGCGGCCTTTGGCGATGGGTTTATGGCTCCAGTTAATATTGCGACGATGGTAATAAAATGACATATGATGCAGCCCTAGTGAACTGATCCTTTTCAAGTGCTGATAAGGAGTATTATTCATGCAGGAAAGCTAAAATGACTCCAGACAGAGAACATACATTAGTTTCAGATGTCGCAGAGCACGTCTGCTGTAGCTTTAAGACCCGTCGAGCTTCCCCCCCCGGAGCTCTCTGGCTGCTGAGCGTCTTGCTCAAGACACTTGACTGCGGAAGGCATTGAAGGCGGGAAGCGTCACTCATGCTCTTAACCCACAGATTGTGATCCAAAGGCAACACTTCAACGTGACATGCTCCTGTGTAGGGAAGGGAGGCAAGTGGGACGAGGGATTAAAGGGCCGAAACAGATGGGTGGAGCAAGACTAAGAATAACGAGAAAAACAGACGTGTGCAGAGGCGGACGAGAGAGATGTCGTCGTATAAAACGCCAGAAAACCTCTGTAACAGGCTCAGAATCGCTTTATTTGAACCAAAAGCAACAAAAGGAGTTAGACAAACAGACCGATTGTCTTAAAACATTGTCAACAGGGCTGTCCTGGAGTTACTCCGTGTTTTCCCGAGGTTTGTGGAAGACGTACAGCTGGAACGCGACGTACAGCTGGAGAACGCGACGCACAGCTGGAACGCGACGCACAGCTGGAACGCGACGTACAGCTGGAGAACGCGACGTACAGCTGGAACGCGACGCACAGCTGGAACGCGACGCACAGCTGGAACGCGACGCACAGCTGGAACGCGACGCACAGCTGGAACGCGACGCACAGCTGGAACGCGACGTACAGCTGGAACGCGACGCACAGCTGGAACGCGACGCACAGCTGGAGAACGCGACGCACAGCTGGAACGCGGCGCACAGCTGGAACGCGACGTACAGCTGGAACGCGACGTACAGCTGGAGAACGCGACGTACAGCTGGAACGCGACGCACAGCTGGAACGCGACGTACAGCTGGAACGCGACGCACAGCTGGAACGCGACGTACAGCTGGAGAACGCGACGCACAGCTGGAACGCGACGCACAGCTGAACGCGACGCACAGCTGGGCGCGCACAGCTGGAGAACGCGACGCACAGCTGGAACGCGACGCACAGCTGGAACGCGACGCACAGCTGGAACGCGACGTACAGCTGGAGAACGCGACGTACAGCTGGAACGCGACGCACAGCTGGAACGCGACGCACAGCTGGAACGCGACGCACAGCTGGAGAACGCGACGTACAGCTGGAACGCGACGCACAGCTGGAACGCGACGTACAGCTGGAACGCGACGTACAGCTGGAGAACGCGACGTACAGCTGGAACGCGACGTACAGCTGGAACGCGACGCACAGCTGGAACGCGACGTACAGCTGGAGAACACGACCAAAATGACCATAAACCTGGCTTATTTTAATTTTAAAATAAAACACAATAAAAATAAAACACGCTGTAAGAAATCAAGACTGCCAATATCAACATAAACCTAGCTGTTTTATTTTGGAATGTGTTTCATTTTGAAATGTGTTTTATTTTGGTGAAGTATCTGGCTGCAATGTGGTCTTCCTGTATATGATTACTTGCCTGGCTTGACACAAAGTCTCGCGCAAGAAATAGAGGAGACGCCAAAACTATCGCTGCAGCGTGCGGACCGACACGGACGCTAGGTGGACGCTAGGCAGATGCTAGGTGGACGCTAGGCAGATGCTAGGTGGACGCTAGGTGGACACTACGCGCCCGGTGTTTATTTTTTTAACTTTTATTTAACCTTTATTTAACCAGGTAGGCCGTTGAGAACAGGTTCTCATTTGCAAGGCGACCTGACCAAGAAAATCATAAGTGTGCAAGACAACACACAGTTTCACATTCAATACAATACAAGAATACACAATACAAAAGGCTACATTAAGTACAAATTAAGTAGGCATTACAAAGCTGGCGTAGAGTCGAGTGTAAGTAAGACGAAGGATACGCAAAAGTGATAAGTTAATAACACTATATACATGTTTAGACGCATCCAAAATACCGACCCATTCTCACTCCGAAGGTGTAAAGTACGGTTGTTTGGAAAGTGGCTGTCAGCGTCTGATGCGACGAAAAAGGTGTCCTTCAGCGTGTGTGTAGAAGTAGAAGAAGTAGTATGTAGGGGGGAAATTCCTCTAAGGGAGGTTGGTCGGGGGGACAGGACTTTCACCCAGGAGAGCGGGTTCATGTCCCGCGTGTCTTTAACAGTCACGTTATTGCCGCGTGTCAGGGAACCGTAAGACCACCCACGACCTAACAGCGTCAAAATGGACGCCAATGGTCCCAACCAAGCGCGTTATATGATGCTAAAGGAGACAACCAAGCACGTGTTATATGATGCTAAAGGAGACAACCAAGCGCGTGTTATATGATGCTAAAGGAGACGACCAAGCGCGTGTTATATGATGCTAAAGGAGACGACCAAGCGTGTTATATGACGCTAAAGGAGACAACCAAGCGCGTTTTATATGACGCTAAAGGAGACAACCAATCGTGTTATATGACGCTAAAGGAGACGACCACACGTGTTATATGACGCTAAAGGAGACAACCAAGCGTGTGTTATATGATGCTAAAGGAGACGACCAAGCGCGTGTTATATGACGCTAAAGGAGACGACCACGCGTGTTATATGACGCTAAAGGAGACGACCACGCGTGTTATATGACGCTAAAGGAGACGACCACGCGCGTTATATGACGCTAAAGGAGATGACAAAGCGTGTTATATGATGCTAAAGGAGACAACCAAGCGCGTGTTATATGATGCTAAAGGAGACGACCACACGTGTTATATGACGCTAAAGGAGACAACCAAGCGCGTTTTATATGACGCTAAAGGAGACGACCACGCGTGTTATATGACACTAAAGGAGACAACCAAGCGTGTTATATGGCGCTAAAGGAGACGACCAAGCGCGTTTTATATGACGCTAAAGGAGACGACCACGCGTGTTATATGACACTAAAGGAGACAACCAAGCGTGTTATATGACGCTAAAGGAGACAACCAAGCGTGTTATATGACGCTAAAGGAGATGACCAAGCGCTAAAGGAGACTTTTAGCATCAATAACAACAACAAACCAAGGAGCTGGGGCGTCTGTATTTTACAAGACGGCAGTGAGACTGTTGATAACACTGCTGAGATGTAATAGCGTCAAAATACAGAGTGCGAATTGTGGTGTAGTAGTAAGGAAGTAAGTGTGGCCGGATAGATTGCATTACAAGGGTGCCGATATAAAAATAGCTGCTACGCTGCTATACTCAGTGCTATGCTAACGGCTGCAGTGTGTTCCAGCTGCTGGTCTCATATTGTGGTAGAGAAGTTTAAGGAAACGTTTGTGTGTTTCCACCCTGCGGAGGCCATACTGTGAGGGAATGTCATGCTGCACATGGATCAAATTCAAAAGCTCTCGTTCCAGGATTGAAGTACTGTGGTACCAAAAATGTGGTTACCATAACAACACTGTGGAGCGAGTGAAATGAGATCCGCAGTGGAGGCTGAGAGGCAGGTGGAGCGAGCATGTGTGAGAGCAGGGAGGGAGACGGAGAGACAGATACCACACGAAACACGAGATGTTAGACATCAGCAGTTTTCGGGGGCAGATGAGCGGTGAACCTTGGCCTCGGCCTCGCCTGACGGGCAGCGGGGGAAAGTAACTGAGTACATGTACTGCAGTACTGTACTTCAGTCCACATGTTGAGCTACTTGTACTTTACTTGAGTATTTTCCTTTCATGTTACTTTCTACTTCTACTCCACTACATCTCAGAGAGAAATATTCTACTTTTTACTCTACTACATTCATCTGACAGCTTTAGCTACTCGTTACTTTAGTTACTAGTTACTAGTTACTTTAGTTACTAGTTACTTCAGTTACTCCGCTACATTCATCTGACAACTTTAGTTACTAGTTACTAGTTACTTTAGTTACTAGTTACTTCAGTTACTCCGCTACATTCATCTGACAGCTTTAGTTACTAGTTACTTTAGTTACTTAGTTACTAGTTACTTTAGTTACTAGTCGCTTTAATTATTAGTTGCTTTAGTTACTAGTTGCTTTAGTAACACTGTACTTTAGTGACTAGTTACTTTAGTTACTAGTTGCTTTAGTTACTAGTTGCTTTAGTAACACTACTTTAGTTACTAGTTACTTTAGTTACTAGTTACTTTAGTTACTAGTTGCTTTAGTAACACTATACTTTAGTTACTAGTTGCTTTAGTAACACTGTACTTTAGTGACTAGTTACTTTAGTTACTAGGTACTTTAGTTACTAGTTGCTTTAGTAACACTGTACTTTAGTGACTAGTTACTTTAGTGACTAGTTGCTTTAGTGACTAGTTGCTTTAGTTACTAGTTGCTTTAGTTATTAGTCGCTTTAGTTACTAGTTGCTTTAGTTACTAGTTGCTTTAGTAACACTGTACTTTAGTGACTAGTTACTTTAGTTACTAGGTACTTTAGTTACTAGTTGCTTTAGTAACACTGTACTTTAGTGACTAGTTACTTTAGTGACTAGTTGCTTTAGTTACTAGTCGCTTTAGTTACTAGTTGCTTTAGTTATTAGTCGCTTTAGTTACTAGTTGCTTTAGTTACTAGTTGCTTTAGTAACACTGTACTTTAGTGACTAGTTACTTTAGTGACTAGTTGCTTTAGTTACTAGTTGCTTTAGTTACTAGGTACTTTAGCAGTAGTACTTTAGTCAGACCTGGTGTGTCAGTAACTTTCCGTGTCCCTGGCCATGAGCCTTATTTTTGATGGTTTTGTTATGTTTCCCCCGACGTTTTTAAGCTTTTTCCGTCATTTGTCACTTTCTCACGTTCTTTATAGTGAAGTGATTATTTTACTTTTAACATACTTTAACATTTGTCACTTTTTTGTAACTTTTTTCGACATCTTTTCACATTTTAGTCACTTTTATTGACATTTTACAAGTTTTTTTTTTCTTTTACCAATTGTTTTTTCTCCAAATGCTATAAAGTTGACAAAAAACACCCAAATTCAATGAAAGTAGTGAACTGATAATCTATTTACCTTGTGAGGAGCGTCGTATGGAACCATCCACGTTATTTTTTGGGACATTTTGGTTGATAGAAACCCAAATTTCTGATATAGAAACTTAGAAAATGGGTCAAATTTGACCCGAGGCCACCAGGAGGGTTAATCCTCTTTTCTATTATTGATGTCAGAAAGACATCAAATAAAGGATAAAAACACAAGGAAGTCCAGGACTTATGTCCATTGTGGTCCTCAACACATCAGGACAGTGTGTGATAACCACTGACATGACATAATATGTCTTTTTAGGTATTATATATACACTGTAAAACTGTTACTTAGATATAACTTATTAAAATTAACATTTTCCAACCACTTTTTGTTAGTTTAGTGAACATCATCATTTTTTTTAAGTTGGGAAAACTCAATAAAAACGTTTTTGTATATGCTAAATTATTATTTAAAGTCTACGAAAAACAAAAAAATTAAGTTTAACCAATTTAAAAATAGAGAGCATTTTAAGCACAAACACCTAATTTAATTAGGTTACATATAAAGGGAAGGCAGTTTATTGTAAAATACAACAAAATCAATTATATGGTACACAACATTCACACTTTTCATTTTTCTGCAACTTAATCTGAAAGCAAAACAAAAGGAAATTAATTTATTGAAAGAAATATACATTTTAAAATAAAGCGGTATGGACAGTTCCTTTGAAGGACATTTTACAGTGTAAGTATTTAAAATGATTTTAAATTACGGCGTTGGCTGAAATGATCTAAAGATGTTGAGTTTGTGGCTAAAACCTTTGAGGCCGGTGACTTTACCCAGACCCCCGTTGCCCGTGTTCCTGTCGGCCATCTTGTTTTCTAGGATGCAACTCGGAGGTTTTACTGACGCTTTTGAGCCGTTTAATTAGAATAATTTATACTCTTTATTGATCCCCTATGGTGAAATTTATTACACACTACACACAGGCCTGATACACACACACACACACACACACACACACACACACTCGGGCCCTATGTTGTGATCTTTTGAACCGTGACATATTTGTCTGTCACTTTCACGCCTCGGCTCGCTGGCGCTTTCATCCTTGTTGCTGCAGGAGACAGCTGCGTTAGTTCTTCTGCTCTTCTCACCCCCTCCCCCCCCTCCCCCTCACCTCACCCCCCTCCCCCACCACCACCACCACCACCAACCTCCAGCAGCAGACTTAGGTGTTCATATTTGGCGGGGGTGGGGGGAAAATTGATTCAGTGTAGTATCGCGATATTTTTAGCGGTAATACTTAAAATGTTCTGTATTATCACATCACTTGTTATGATTGAGTGGCAACAGGGAGCTCAGTTTGTTTGTTCATGTCGGAGCTTTGGTGCCAAAATGTTTCCAGTGACAGCATCTCTCTTCCAGATAAACTGGTCGTATTCAGTATTATAAATATCCAAACAAACAGAAATAAATCCATAAATAACAGAAAAAAAAGTTCTGACAGCTCATTAACGGTAATTAAAAACCAAAATTGAAGTAAAACCTCAGAACATTTTCTGTTATTTTAAATGTTATGTCACATTCTCTCAGATAAAGTCATTTTGACGCTTGTTTCAACGCTTCTTATTTACTTTTTGGCGCTTTTTTACACATTTTCAACGCTTTTTGTTCCACTTTTGAAGCTTTTTGAGGCTTTTGACGCTCCCTTATCCAGGGACCTACCGGGGAAATGCAGACGGAGCACAGATAAAGTTCCCATAATGCAATCTGAAATATCAATAAACGCAAATACAACTGGGAATCACTTTCTATATATGGAAAATGTCTGTAAGAAAACATACAGTCATACAACTGTTAATAAACAGACATTTCTTAGAGTGAAGGATGTCTCATTTAAAAGGTTCTCCACGACAGTCTGTTTGCATTAACCAGTTCCTAATGGACTCCTCTGCGGTTGTGGTCATTTAGCGTAATGACATTTATCTTCTCCAAATGATGCTCCAGTGGGAGAGTCATTCAGTGCTGCCGCATGGAGACATTAAATGCAGCATTGCGGATTAAATGCTGGCTGGTAGCTGGAGACGTGCCTGCTTACTTCCTGTATTTGGGGTGTAGCAACAACAACAGAGTGGCAAGATTGGGTTTCCCCATCGAGGGGGGGCAGCACGGCTCGGACACGTTCAGGATGCTAACCTGCTTGGTAGAGCTGGCCAATATATCGATATTATATTGATATCGTGATATGAGACTACATATAGTCTTAGATTTTGAATATCGTTATATAATAATATGGCATAACTGTCTTTTCCTGGTTTTAAAGGCTGCATTACAGTAAAGTGATGATGTCATTTCCTGTTCTTACCAGACTGTTGTAGCTGTTCTATTATTAGCCTTTTACCCACTTAGTCATTATATCCACATTACTGATGGTTATTTATCAGAAATCTCATTGTGTCAATATTTTGTGAAAGCACTGAGAGTCAACACTACAATATTGGTGTGGTGTTGCTATCAAGGTATTTGGTCAAAAATATCGTGATATTTGATTTTCTCCACATCGCCCAGCCCTACTGCTTGGACAACATCCTCTCATCACCCCAGCAGTCGAGAATTATTTATTATTTTCAATGACCAGAGAAGAATGGGCCAACCAACTAGGATGACCAGAGGAGAAGGGGTCTGGGGTGACCAGAGGAGAAAGGGTCTAGGGTGACCAGATGAGAATGGGTCTGGGGTGACCAGATGAGAATGGGTCTGGGGTGACCAGAGGAGAATGGGTCTGGGGTGACCAGATGAGAATGGGTCTGGGGTGACCAGAGGAGAATGGGTCTGGGGTGACCAGAGGAGAATGGGTCTGGGGTGACCAGAGGAGAATGGGTCTGGGGTGACCAGAGGAGAATGGGTCAAATTTGAGAGACTCCGCCTGATGTCTTACTCCCCGTGTGAAATGCCAAACTCCTTCCTACATATATTGCAAAACGCTTTGTTTGCATCGTTTGCATCTACAGCGTCCCTGTTGGTGTTGGTGTTGCTGTTGTCGTCCCTGTTGGGGAACCTGTTGGTGTTGTATGCAACACCAACAGGTTCCCCAACAGGGACGTTGTAGATCGCCCTCTGGTGGACAATCTAGGCTATACTATCATTTATTTGTCATTATAAATGATTCTGATGAATGAAAATTTAAATCGGCCATTATAAATGGCTAATAGTTTAGGGCTGCGAGTATCCATTGTTTTCATTGGCCATTGGGGTTGGTGATAGCACAGTAGATATGACCCCATGCCTTTGGTGTAGGAGATATGGGTTCGATTCCCACTGCCAAACATCAACCAGTGTGTCCCTGAGCAAGACACTTATCCCCTAGTTGCTCCAGAGGTGATCAATCGATCGATCAATTAATGGATGAGTGGTTTGGTCTTTAAAATGTCAGAAAATGAGGATCAGTGTTTCCCTCAAATGTCTCGTTTTGTCCACAGCTCAAAGACATTCAGTTTCATGTCCAAGGGAGAGAAGAAACTAGAACATATTCACATTTAAATAGCTGACATTAGAGAAGTTTGACTATATTTTTAATTTTTTTTTTTTATAAAAAAAAATTAGACAAAGCGATTCGTCGTTTATCAAAATAGTTGGTGATCAATTTCATAGTCGATTCATCTTTGAAGCTCTGGTGTGGCATACGTTCATCTAATGAGAAATCGAATCTGACTAAACATGTTTTATTGCTGAATCAATGAAGGTGGTGAGCGTGGTTGGGTGTCTGCTACAGTATTCAACCAGCTGTCAAAAAACACTTATCTGTGCAGAAAAACGAAGCCTTTCATGATGGTGGATGAGGAGTTAGTTATGTAATTCAGTGGCGCCTGCAGGGTGTTAACACAGCAGGAAGACTCTGGAGAGGGTTGACTTTGTATTACACACCCAACCCCACACACACCGGCTCGTCCTTTCTGTTTCTACTGCCTTCGAACTGCGGTGTGTCTCTGCAGAAATGCACCTTTGTTGCTTAATGATGTAACAGGAGGGGCTGTGTTTTTAAAAAAGATAAAAGATGGACGACATCTTCTTCATCTTCTTCATCTTGAGTTGAGAATGTCATCTTTTGCTTCCACGGCGTTGTGGTGGAAGCTCTGGCATTGCGAGACTACGCCGTTTGGGACAATTTACAGTGTCTTGCTGTAGCTCAGTCCGGTTGGGAACCGGAGGGTCTCTGGTTCAAGTCCTCATACGGACCAAAAGTATGGTGGTGGTCCTGGACACTGCCAAGGTGCAAGGCACCGACCCCCCAACTGCGGCCTTTCTATGGGCAGCCCCCCCACTCTGACATCCCTCCATTAGTGCATGTATAATTTAATTTATTCTCTTTATTGATCCCCAGTGGGGAAATTACAATTTACACTCTGTTGTTGTTGCACACTACAAACAGGCCTGAAATACACAGGTCCTATACATGCACGAATGAAGAGATGTCAGAGTGGGGGGGCTGCCAGCTGGACCAGCGCCCTGAGCGCCTGAGGGGGGTTCGGTGCCTTGCTCAAGAGCACCTTGGCAGGTATGTGTGCGTTGCACAGCCGCCCACAAGGCAGCCTCTCGGGAATTACGTCACGCAACAAAGTACCGTAGTATTGTGTGCAAAGCGCCAGTCAATTTAAGTATACGCTTAATGGCCCATGAAAAACAGGACAACACGTAACACTAACTCATTAACTTTAGTTTTACAGTTATTTTTGGAATTTATGGTCAATAAACAGCATTTATAGGAAATTATACCTAATGTTTTAGTTAGAAAAGCAGAAATTAGGAATTATTGAGACTAAAATTAAAGGAATGGATGTTGATGATAATCACAGACTGGAATATGTCAACTTTTACTCTCAATACTATTTCAAAAACACTTCAATTTGGTTTCAAATGCTATAAAATTGAATAAGACGCCCCAAAATTAATGAAAGTAGAGATTTGTACTTGGCAAAGAGCGTTGTGTGGAATCAATCATGTTATTTTGGGGAATTAAAAAGAACATTGATATAGGACAACATGAGGACACCATGAGGACACCATGAGGACAACATGGGGACAACATGGGGACAACATGAGGGCAACATGGGGGCAACATGGGGACAACAGGAGGGCAACATGGGGGCAACATGGGGACAACAGGAGGGCAACATGAGGACAACATGAGGACAACATGAGGACAACATGGGGACAACAGGAGGACAACAGGAGGGCAACAGGAGGGCAACAGGAGGACAACAGGAGGACAACAGGAGGGCAACATGAGGACAACAGGAGGGCAACATGAGGACAACAGGAGGGCAACAGGAGGACAACAGGAGGGCAACATGAGGACAACATGGGGACAACATGAGGGCAACATGGGGACAACAGGAGGGCAACAGGAGGACAACAGGAGGGCAACAGGAGGACAACATGGGGGTTAAAGGGTAACACCATTCACTTTACGGCGGTATTGACAGCAGATAAAGCCGCCGTGTCTTGAGAAGTTCTAGCTTGTGGTTTTATTGCTCACTGTTACCTCCCTTTACATCAGCTTTGCGATCTCCTTGTCTTCTCTCTTCTCTATCTTCAATGTATACTTTATTAATCCCGCAAAGGGAAATTACAATGTTGTTATTACACACATTACACACATGCTCAGTACCTATCTGTAGGGAGTTGGGTTGGGAACCGGAAGGTCGCGGGTTCAAGTCCCCCATTTGGAGTGTAGCACGAGAGATAACAGTTTACCTCCTGGGCAAAGACGTTATCAGTCGTGTGTGTGTGTGTGTGTGTGTGTGTGTGTGTGTGTGTGTGTGTGTGTGTGTGTGTGTGTGTGTGTGTGTGTGTGTGTGTGTGTGTGTTATTTTCCTCTTACCCCCAAGTGAGGAGTGAGGAGTTGTATGGGGGACAAAGGAGTCCTTGAGTCCTTACGTCGCTTTCTGACGCTGAGGGCCACTGACCACGCGTCAGAGTGAGGTGTGTTTGATTCTCGCTCCCCACTGGTGTGGCAGGTGAGCGGACCAGAGGACCAGAGGACCAGAGGACCAGAGGACCAGAGGAAGGATCGGGTTTCCAGCTGATACACACTAAGTGTGTGAAGCCGTCTCGTCACTGACGATCTTCTGTTTCATGCTTTATAATCACATAATCGCCCTTTCTCATCCACATTAGTCTGGGTGGTTCGCCGCTTCCATGACGATACCACGGGGAAGCGCTCTGTTGTCTTCCATCCCGAGCACAATCCCCCAAACACCAGATCAAATTCAATTGTCCTGCTGTTATCAGTACTCCTCCCTCTCTGATGCTCCTCTGCTCTCTCCATCCTCTCCTCCGTCCCATGCTTTATCTCTTCCCTCTCTTCCTTCCTCCCGGGTGCAGACGACTGTAATGTTCGCGGTGCTCAGAGGCTCCAACCTCCAGCACCCCCCCCCCCAGGGTGATTCCCCTCAGGCCTCAGCCTGCTAAAGAATGATGCCGTCAGGTTTCATCTACGTCAGGTTGTGCTGCAATCTTTCTTGTCACTGAGCTGGAATGAAGACTTTCAGACTCATCCTCGTTGTACGTTAGTAGTTTGAAATGTGTTTTCAAACTGTATTTAGTGGCGACACGTGCTGCGAAAACAAAGACTTGCACATCTCTGAGATGTATTTTCTACACTAAGAGGCTGCGTTTGTGGATCTAACGACTACGGTTTGGTACCCGAAATGCGGTGCCGACGTAACGTAGGAATCAGACCGAATAAGAAGGAATATTTCGATGCGTGAATGTACACCACACTCGACAGCAGGTAACGTTAGCCTAGCTTTAGCTAGCAGCTGGATTAAAGTGCTGACAGCTAACGTTAAACGGACTGTAGAGGACTCCCACACCAGGACGCAGCGGTCTGCTCTGCTGCCGTTGTCGGAAAAGCCACCCGTGTGTTTTCTCCTTAACTTCTCCAGGACATGAACACCTGTTTCCTGGTGAAAGTCTTGTGTTTTCTCCTTAACTTCTCTAGGACATGAACACCTGTTTCCTGGTGAAAGTCTTGTGTTTTCTCCTTAACTTCTCCAGGACATGAAC
Organism: Percina caprodes; assembly: GCA_013375575.1. Taxonomy (NCBI): domain Eukaryota; kingdom Metazoa; phylum Chordata; class Actinopteri; order Perciformes; family Percidae; genus Percina; species Percina caprodes. The sequence goes on along the minus strand of JABXJD010000250.1, from coordinate 143,043 downwards.
ACCTGTTTCCTGGAGAAAGTCTTGTGTTTTCTCCTTAACTTCTCCAGGACATGAACACCTGTTTCCTGGTGAAAGTCTTGTGTTTTCTCCTTAACTTCTCCAGGACATGAACACCTGTTTCCTGGAGAAAGTCTTGTGTTTTCTCCTTAACTTCTCCAGGACATGAACACCTGTTTCCTGGTGAAAGTCTTGTGTTTTCTCCTTAACTTCTCCAGGACATGAACACCTGTTTCCTGGTGAAAGTCTTGTGTTTTCTCCTTAACTTCTCCAGGACATGAACACCTGTTTCCTGGTGAAAGTCTTGTGTTTTCTCCTTAACTTCTCCAGGACATGAACACCTGTTTCCTGGAGAAAGTCTTGTGTTTTCTCCTTAACTTCTCCAGGACATGAACACCTGTTTCCTGGTGAAAGTCTTGTGTTTTCTCCTTAACTTCTCCAGGACATGAACACATGTTTCCTGGTGAAAGTCTTGTGTTTTCTCCTTAACTTCTCCAGGACATGAACACCTGTTTCCTGGTGAAAGTCTTGTGTTTTCTCCTTAACTTCTCCAGGACATGAACACCTGTTTCCTGGTGAAAGTCTTGTGTTTTCTCCTTAACTTCTCCAGGACATGAACACCTGTTTCCTGGTGAAAGTCTTGTGTTTTCTCCTTAACTTCTCAAGGACATGAACACCTGTTTCCTGGTGAAAGTCTTGTGTTTTCTCCTTAACTTCTCCAGGACATGAACACCTGTTTCCTGGTGAAAGTCTTGTTTTCTCCTTAACTTCTCCAGGACATGAACACCTGTTTCCTGGTGAAAGTCTTGTGTTTTCTCCTTAACTTCTCCAGGACATGAACACCTGTTTCCTGGTGAAAGTCTTGTGTTTTCTCCTTAACTTCTCCAGGACATGAACACCTGTTTCCTGGTGAAAGTCTTGTGTTTTCTCCTTAACTTCTCAAGGACATGAACACCTGTTTCCTGGTGAAAGTCTTGTGTTTTCTCCTTAACTTCTCCAGGACATGAACACCTGTTTCCTGGTGAAAGTCTTGTGTTTTCTCCTTAACTTCTCCAGGACATGAACACCTGTTTCCTGGTGAAAGTCTTGTGTTTTCTCCTTAACTTCTCCAGGACATGAACACCTGTTTCCTGGTGAAAGTCTTGTGTTTTCTCCTTAACTTCTCCAGGACATGAACACCTGTTTCCTGGAGAAAGTCTTGTGTTTTCTCCTTAACTTTGTCTATAAAATAAATATTCTATGAATACATGGAATACAAACCAATTACAGAGCTTACTTCTCGTCACCATATGTACGTTTTTCCGCCTTAAACAAGCTGTTTAAGGTGGAAAAAACGTAAAATTGAACCCCAAACTGATGAGATCAGTCGACATATTTCCTGTTTCTAAGCTGCTGGAGTGATTTGGGGCAGCAGCTGCCGTTTAGCAGGTGGCTAAGGAAAAATCCTCAGCTCGTTTATCCCGGAGGCGGAGGAGGTTTACGGCTCCAACGATGGATGCTGGGAAAAGGAGTAATAAGTGAGTCTCATCAGCGGTGAAACATTACTCATAGTTTTATTGTTATGATCTTCCCCGGGTCTGACTTCTGCTCAGTTTCAATGTGTTTGGTAATTAACACAGGACCGGGGGATGGATGATGTTAGATGTGAGCTCTGACCTGCCGCGTTGGCCTGATTCCAGACACCCAGCTCCACAAATCATTTTAACGTCATCCATGAGAGAAGAAATGATTGTGTGTAGGAATATGAGCTGAGCGGATGGGGAAGAAACGGAAAGCAACAGGTGCCACGGGCAACAAAAAGGTCAAATTGAGCAATTTCTTCAGTATGATTCCAGTGTTTATCCCAGTGTATTGCGAGGCTGGGGGCCCACCAGGTCTGAGCCATTGGGAGTTATTTTATCATTTATTATCAAGACATCAAGACAGTACAGTTACAATGCGGTACCTTGGAAATCCAGAGTTCTCCGAGTATCAATCGTCGTCAATACACCTAAGTTATATAACATTATACCAGAAATTATGACTTATTTTGACTAAAAGTTAAGAAGAGAGGATGTTGAGTGGATCAAAAGGGGGTATCTCTTTTGAAACTATTAAAAAAAAATTAAAAGGCTACAAAATTGAATAAAATACCCTGAATGCAAAGAAAGTAATTAGCATTAACATACTGTACATCGATGCATTCGAGTTTTAGGGCACTTTGGTTGAAAGAAACCCATATTTCTGATATTAAAAACTTTGGAAAAGGGTCATCACAAGGGTTATAGCAACACTATGCACCCTTCCCCTCTTCGGCCCCCCGACAGATTGTCCCATTGGAACTACAGCCGTGTGAGCTGTTTAATGGTATAACGTTATGTAATCAGGTGTATTGACCATGATCGAGAAAAAATGCGACTAAAACATCAGAAAATCCGCCAAAAAAAGTTAATTTTCACAGTCGACTGGACAACAACACAAGGGTTAAAGTCCAATAAGTCAACAAACGTGATTATGCAATCGTATAATTCAATGCATAATCAGTCAAAGTCTGAATATTTATGCAGGGGGGGTGCATTTTTTTCAAATACGCTGCACTTTCGGCGCATAAATTGCAGATTTCCACGCAATTTAATGCGGGGCTTGCATGATTTCATAATCCCCGCATTTTCTTCTTTTTTTAAGATTATTTTTGGGGCTTTTTCGCCCAATTTTTGACAGGAGTTAGGTGGAGAAGGGGAGAGAGAGAGAGGGAGAAGACATGCAGGAAATGATCATAGTTCGGATTCAAACCCTGGACCTCTGCGTCCAGGCATAAGCCTCTCAGTACATGTGCGCCTGCTCTACCACTGAACCAACCCGGCCACTAATCCTCGCATTTTCCTTGCATAAAAGTCCCATATATCTTAGCAGAACGTTGAAAAATGTTGCGTTACTTCACACAAGAGCAGCCATTTCCCCCTGTTGCCATGGGAATAATATGAAGTGATGTAATTACGCAACAAGACAAATTCTCTTTTTCATCAAATTGAAGTTTTTGCAAATTCCCACAATTTCATAGTGTTGCTTTAACTTGTCATTTTGGGTGAAGTGGCGCAATCGCGACGTCACAAAATTCTGACGTACTGTAGACATCCAAGATGTTCAACCGCAGAGTAACGTGAGACAATCTGCTTCCTGTTTACACACATCCACATGCCCAGAGTGTGTGAAGGGTCATGTGATACGTGTTGTCAGACGTGTTAATATGGACGCTGATTAGTTCTGCTGCCGGAGATGAGACTCGTGTGTTTGACAGGTTTCGGTGGACACCTCGACACATCGTTTGATATTGAAAAGACTCTTAGTGTTCTGATTATGATACAACAATAAGTAACATTACACACATTATGGCACCAGTCTGAATCAGCCATCAGACGTAGATCATCACGTATCCCGGTCCCAGACTCCATGAAGTACTGGGCCGTCCTCTGTCTGGAGGGTGTCCAATACGCTGAAAACGGTGTAAAAAACCTGCTGATGTCGCTGGATCTGTGATCCCTGACTGTTTCCCTCCTATCAAATGCCAGTTAATGTGATTTACACACACACACACACAGGTGCACACACACACACACACACACACACACACACACACACAGGCGCACAAACCCGCACACACACACACACAGGCGCACAGACACACACACACACACACACACACACACTCAGGTGCACAGACACACACACGCACACTCATACACACACACACACACAGGTGCACAGACACACACGCACACTCATACACACACACAGGTGCACAGACACACACACGCACACTTATACACACACACACTCATACACACACACACACACACACACACACACACAGGTACGTACACACACACACACACACACACACACACACACACACAGGCGCACAAACCCGCACACACACACACACACACACACATACACACACACACACAGGCGCACAGACACACACACACACACACACACACACACACTCAAGTGCACAGACACACACACGCACACTCATACACACACACACACACAGGTGCACAGACACACACGCACACTCATACACACACACAGGTGCACAGACACACACACGCACACTTATACACACACACACTCATACACACACACACACACACACACACACACACACAGGTACGTACACACACACACACACACACACACACACACTGGTGCGCACACACACAGACACACACAAACACACACATACACACACGCACACACACAGACACACGCACACACGTGGACACACACACACACACACACACACACACACACACACACACACACACACACACACACACACACACACACACACACACACACACACACACACACACACACACAGAGACTGGGATCGATGATGCAGTTGGAGCAGTCAGACCCTGAGGAGGATGATCTTACCGAGAGGAGATAGCCGATCTGGTCTTTTGTAAAGGTAACCCCCCCTCCCCCCTTCCTTCTGCAATCCCACAATCCCTTTCTCCACTGCGGGTGTCGGAGCATGGAGTCCAATCCTTACCGTCTGTAATTTCAGCCCCGTCTGATTCTGCCGTGTCGGTGATTTCCACCCACCGCCTCAGGCCTCCGGCTTCTTCTGCGTCCCGTACCATGACGGTAAAAATAACTGCCAGTTCTCCTACTGTACCTGAACGTTGCATGATTGTTTTTGGGGAAATCAGTCGCTGTTGCACGTTGAAAGTATTCGTTACAGGTTATGGTTCCTCCCAAAAACTCTCTGAACCTGCATGCATGCACCACACTGTGGCTAATTATGCTCATCATAATTAATAATAATAATAATTATAATAATAATAATAATAATAAATAGACATTTTAAAGTACCAGTATCAAATATACAAGGTTAGATATCAACTTAGATTGCATTACAGTAAATTAGACTGTTTTATTATTTGCCTTTACCCACTTAGTCATTATAGCCCCATTATTGGGGATTATTTGACAAACCTCTCATTGTGTAAGTATTTAGTGAAAGCACCGATACTCAACCCTAAGATGTCGCCGCATTATCGACATTGATGCATTTTAGGGGTGTCCAACTCAACTTCATTAAGGGCCACACTGGAAAATGAGAATCACATCAAGGGCCAGACGTGGAGTTGACCCAATACCTCGATATCGATATTGCAGCGGTGTTGTAGGGTTGATATTTTGGTGCTTTCACGAAATATTGTTACATTTGGATTTTTGATATATAAAATCATCAGTAACGTGGATATCAAGGCCCAATCCCAAAGGGAGTGTGTGAGGCCACATGGGCTCAGATAGGTAGAAATGGGATTAGGACGGCACTTCACCAGATCACGTTACCATGGCGACGTTTAATAACTGAGGTGTTGCTGACACTTGGCGGTCCAGGCCCAGGAGACGGCGCCCTGATTCAAATTTATTCAAACTCTTGTTTCGTAAAAGCTGGACGGTCGCTGCGTGGTCGTGTGGCGTGCTATTGTTACCTTGGTAATATCCAGATTTCACTATGGTCTCCGCAGTAATTATCGCAACGCATTGAACTGTGGGTAATTCCTTTGGTGAAGTCTGCATGGATGCAGACTCTGGGAAAGGGCTCGGTGAGCGTGGACTCACACCCTCATGTCCTTTGAAACATACGCCTGACCACCAGGCGCTGAGCAGAATCACTCGGCAGCCGTCCAGACGCAGACGGACGGGCCGAGAGAAATTAATTCACCGTCCCTCGGTTCTAACACGAGCTCCAGATTTGATTAACTGAACACCTGCTGCAACAGAAACTAAGTTAGACTGAACAAGATGGAGACAATTAACAACTCCCACGGCCCCTGCAGCTCTCTCTAGGTGTGTGTGTGTGTGTGTGTGTGTGTGTGAGTGTGAGAGAGATTGTCTGTGTGTGTCTTAGGTTGGGTTAAGAGGGAGGCTGGTGGGCCTGAAGTTCAAGACGTAGCCCTGGAGGCTCTTAGTTGGTGATAGAAGGGAGAGAGGTAGGCCTGGAGGTCAAAACCCAGGTCTGGAGGCTCTTAGGTTGGGTTAAGATGGAGGCTGGTGGGTCTGGAGGTCGAGACCCAGGCCTGGAGGCTCTTAGGTTGGGTTAGGATGGAGGCAGGTGGGTCTGGAGGTTCGAGACCCAGGCCTGGAGGCTCTTAGGTTGGGTTAGGATGGAGGCTAGTGGGCCTGGAGGTTGAGAACCAGGCCTGGAGGCTCTTAGGTTGGGTTAGGATGGAGGCTAGTGGGCCTGGAGGTCGAGAACCAGGCCTGGAGGCTCTTAGGTTGGGTTAGGATGGAGGCAGGTGGGTCTGGAGGTTCGAAACCCAGGCTTGGAGGCTCTTAGGTTGGGTTAGGATGGAGGCTAGTGGGCCTGGAGGTTGAGAACCAGGCCTAGAGGCACTCAGGTGGGTTTAAAAGGGAGGCTGGTGGGTCTGGAGGTCTACACCCAGCCATAGAGCCACTAACTGGTGCTTAGGTGGGAGGGCGCGGGGCCAGGAGCATGTTATCCCAGGCTTAGAGCCACTTGCTGGGCCTTAGAGTTGAGACCGAGGGCCCTGGAGGTCCACACCCAGACATAGAGGTGGGGAAGATATGTGGTATTGTTGAATATTGAGATAACTATATTACTTATAAAATAAACTGATGCTAAAGTGCATTCAGTTCTGCTGCTTATTGAATTTAAAACAAATGAAAATAAATGTTTCACAGAATTCTTGTATTGAACACATTGAACATTGAAATTAATATCAAAGCACCACAAAATAAGAGTGAAGTGCAGTTTTCTACCGATTTGTTCTTTCAACAAACAAAAACCAAATCTCTGAGCATCCTGTCCGATGCGTAGAGGGTAATGCTATGATATATAGTATATAGTATACATAGTATACTTATGTATATATAGGGCTGAGTCCTTATTTCCCTCCGTTACCTGAGCTAAGGTGTAGCGTGGGTGGTTCGTGCCGTATGAAGGGGCCAGTAGTCAATTCAGGTTGTTTTGTGCTTTCATGGCAGTAAAAATGAACTCATTACGTCCGAGTCCCCGTACTGGAGCTCTGGGTGAGATCATCTGCAGAATCCTTTTGTTTTCTGCATCGTGACTCCGTGTCATTACTCTGCTGTTCGGGCCAGAGCTTCCTCCTCATTGGCTGCTGATGTACGACTGGCTGCTCCAATCAGAGAGCTCCCAGCGAGGGCGGGGCTAATTGGAGATATTAGCGAGCTGCTGGTTTGGCTTGACCTACTCTGTGTGTGTGTGTGCTTGTGTGTGTGTGTGTGTGTGTGTGTGTCTGGATGTGTGTGTGTGTGTGTGTCTGGATGTGTGTGTGTGTGTGTGTCTGGATGTGTGTGCGTGTGTGTGTCTCTCTCTGGGTGTGTGTGTGTGTGTGTATATGTGTTTGTTTGTCTGTGTGTGTATGTGTGTGTGTGTGTGTGTATGTGTCTTTCTGGGTGTGTGTGTGTGTCTGTCTGTCTGTGTGTGTGTGTGTGTGTGTGTGTGTTTGTTTGTGTGTCTCTCTGGGTATATGTGTCTGTCTGTGTGTGTGTGTGTGTGTGTGTGCGTGCATGTATCTGTCTATGTGTGTGTGTATGTGTGTGTGTGTGTGTGTGTGTGCGTGTGTGCGTGCATGTATCTGTCTCTGTGTGCGTGTGTGTGTGCGTCTATGACTGCGGTCTGAACCAGACAGTATTTAACCAGACTCGCGTTAAGAGCTTCGTCTGCCGACCTGCAGGCAGCCGCCTTTCTGTCACCTTTTCGCCGCCTTTTCGCCCCCCTTCTAGTTTAAATAAAAAAATAAAAAATGAAAATAATGTTTAAAAAAAAAAAATAAATAAATAAAAAAATTAAAAACTTTAAAGAAAATAACAACTTTTAAAAAATATGAATAGATTTTGAATCTATAGAGCTTCAATTTTTTTGCACCCCCCTATCGTAAACGTAGTCAGTATATAGCTCTCTAAACTCTAGAAACTCTTTAAAACATTATTCATGATTATTTATCAAAACTCTAATTGTAATATATATTTAGCGAAAGCACCAACTGTTGCGTTTGTAACACCTCACAAATGTTAATGAGGCTCTTCCTCCTCAGAGCGCCCCCCCCCCCCTTTCCCAGAATGCATTTGTGGTGTTGCCAGACTTTACTCCACAGTTTTTTGTGGAAATCTGGCAATGTGAGACTGCTTCCTCTCTGCTCTTCACTGTGAAAGATGGGTGGTGTGTGTGTGTGTGTGTGTGTGTGTGTGTGTGTGTGTGTGTTTGTTTTTTGTGATATTACAGCAGAATGAGTGTGAGTCTGTGGCGTCAGATTGCTGCCCTCCGCTCCCTCTCACCTCCCTGCAGCTTACAGAGCACTTAGCTCCAGTGTGAACTACGCTCTCATCATTTATTGATGCTTCATTTTGCACCAGGAACCATTTGTCCAGCCGTTCCACGCCCGTCCAGCTCTCTGTTCCCCTCTGCTCTCAGAGCCGTAATGGAGCATCGTTTCCAATCCCTCCGAGGCTCGTCCCAGAGACGCGACTCCCTCCCGGTAATGCTTCCTGCTTTCTGAACGCCGGCGATTAAGCCTCGGCTGATTGGCAGCGCCACTGAGTTTGTTTCTTCCTCGCTTTTTTTTATCTTTTGGAAGTTTTGGCAGCGAGGAGATGAAACGAGGTGAGCTCTTGTTGTTTTTCCATGACGCTGTTGGAGAGAGTCAACAGACAAGGACGCTTTCAGATATGAAGTGAACGTTGCTCGGCTTCCTCGTTTCTCTGAAGGCTGGTGACACTCAAAAGTATTCACATATATATTCACATTCAATACTCAGGTAGAAGTATAGATACTAGGGTTTAAAAAGACTTCTGTAGAAGTGGAGTATCAACTTTCAAGTAAAAGTATTGGTTACAAAACTACTAAGTAATGTAAGGGGGGAACCATATTCTGCTCATTTTCAGGTTTATCATTGTATTCTGAGGTTGGACCAGAATAGGTTTCCATGGTTTCATTTAAAAGAAAAACACTATATTTTTGTTGCACATTGCTGCAGATCCTGTTTTCACCCTGTGTGTTCAGGTCTCTGTTTTATCTCCAGAGTGAGACATCTCTCTAGTTTTATCTCCAGAGTGAGACATCTCTCTAGTTTTATCTCCAGAGTGAGACATCTCACTGGTTTTATCTCCAGAGTGAGACATCTCTCTAGTTTTATCTCCAGAGTGAGACATCTCACTAGTTTTATCTCCAGAGTGAGACATCTTCTAGTTTTATCTCCAGAGTGAGACATCTCTCTAGTTTTATCTCCAGAGTGAGACATCTCTCTAGTTTTATCTCCAGAGTGAGACATCTCTCTAGTTTTATCTCCAGAGTGAGACATCTCTCTAGTTTTATCTCCAGAGTGAGACATCTCACTAGTTTTATCTCCAATGAGATAAAACTATCTCTAATGAGAGGGGAAAACGCCAGAGCAGGGGGAATGAGAGGGGAAAACGCCAGAACAGGGGGAATGAGAGGGGGAAACACCAGAGCAGGGGGAATGAGAGGGGGAACACCAGAGCAGGGGGAATGAGAGGGGGAAACACCAGAGCAGGGGAATGAGAGGGGAAACACCAGAGCAGGGGGAATGAGAGGGGGAACACCAGAGCAGGGGGAATGAGAGGGGGAAACACCAGAGCAGGGGGAATGAGAGGGGGGAACACCAGAGCAGGGGGAATGAGAGGGGGAAACACCAGAGCAGGGGGAATGAGAAGGGGAAACATAGCGTAAGATATTCTCTTAATATCGTTGCACTCTCTGTAATGTGAAATGTCTTGGCAGTCATTTTTAAAATGATCATTTCATTCGCAACGTATTAAGGCTCCGAGGGAGCTGAAACTGCTGATGTGACCTTTTCTTTGACAGCGGACAAATGCTGCTAATAAGCATTCGTGATATAGAATTATCAGAGTTTGGAGTAGAGATTAAGTAACTTCAGAGTTGCAGCTCTTAAGCGTACGTGCTGTAGTTTGTCATCAGTCAATATTGTTGATATACCTGTCACTGAGTACAGTGAACCCTCGTTTATCACGGGGTTACGTTCCAAGAAGAACCCGTGAGGCGAAATCCGTGAAGTAGTGACCTTTATTTTTTTTACCATTATTATACGATGAAATACTCCATAATACACTGAAACCAAAGAACAAAACCTTTTTACAGGCCCAAGCATTTGTTTAACAAATAAAAGTACTGTATAGACGATTTTTTACAAATAACTACTGTACTGTAAAATAATAATTTTAATCATCAATACGAACTGAAGGCTTCAAATTGCGGAGATCAGCACCGCGTTCTTTCTTCTTCTAAAGCCCGCGGTGCAGGTGTGTTTTTCTTCTAAAGCCCGCGGTGCAGGTGTGTTTCTTCTTCTAAAGCCCGCGGTGCAGGTGTGTTTCTTCTTCTAAAGCCGCGGTGCAGGTGTGTGTTTCTTCTAAAGCTCGCGGTGCAGGTGTGTTTTTCTTCTAAAGCCCGCGGTGCAGGTGTGTTTCTTCTTCTAAAGCCCGCGGTGCAGGTGTGTTTTTCTTCTAAAGCCCGCGGTGCAGGTGTGTTTCTTCTTCTAAAGCCCGCGGTGCAGGTGTGTTTCTTCTAAAGCCCGCGGTGCAGGTGTGTTTTTCTTCTAAAGCCCGCGGTGCAGGTGTGTTTTTCTTCTAAAGCCCGCGGTGCAGGTGTGTTTCTTCTTCTAAAGCCCACGGTGCAGGTGTGTTTCTTCTTCTAAAGCCCGCGGTGCAGGTGTGTTTTTCTTCTAAAGCCCGCGGTGCAGGTGTGTTTTTCTTCTAAAGCCCGCGGTGCAGGTGTGTTTCTTCTTCTAAAGCCTGCGGTGCAGGTGTGTTTTTCTTCTAAAGCCCGCGGTGCAGGTGTGTTTCTTCTAAAGCCCGCGGTGCAGGTGTGTTTCTTCTTCTAAAGCCCGCGGTGCAGGTGTGTTTCTTCTTCTAAAGCCCGCGGTGCAGGTGTGTTTTTCTTCTAAAGCCCGCGGTGCAGGTGTGTTTCTTCTTCTAACGCCCGCGGTGCAGGTGTGTTTCTTCTTCTAAAGCCCGCGGTGCAGGTGTGTTTCTTCTTCTAAAGCCCGCGGTGCAGGTGTGTTTTTCTTCTAAAGCCCGCGGTGCAGGTGTGTTTTTCTTCTAAAGCCGCGGTGCAGGTGTGTTTCTTCTTCTAAAGCCCGCGGTGCAGGTGTGTTTCTTCTTCTAAAGCCCGCGGTGCAGGTGTGTTTCTTCTTCTAAAGCCCGCGGTGCAGGTGTGTTTTTCTTCTAAAGCCCGCGGTGCAGGTGTGTTTTTCTTCTAAAGCCCGCGGTGCAGGTGTGTTTCTTCTTCTAAAGCCCGCGGTGCAGGTGTGTTTTTCTTCTAAAGCCCACGGTGCAGGTGTGTTTCTTCTTCTAAAGCCCGCGGTGCAGGTGTGTTTTTTCGAGAGAAGAACATAGTTATCGGTAGTTGTTGTCGCTCTTTTTTCTTCTGGGCAAAAAGATTCTTATAAACCGACATGCCACCATTGATTATGTTGCAGAATGCAGAACACAACGCACGATGCAAATCCGTGAAGCAGCGAGACCGTGAAAGGTGAACCGTGATATAGCGACGGTTCACTGTAGTTCTATTAAAGGATCTCAATTACTTCTTTAGTTAACTTGGAGGGTAACTTCATATGATGAGATATGCTGCTCTATACACGCTAAAAGTAGTGATTATATACATGGAGTCTGGTGGAGATATGCTGCTCTATACACGCTAAAAGTAGTGATTATTTACATGGAGTCTGGTGGAGATATGCTGCTCTATACACGCTAAAAGTAGTGATTATTTACATGGAGTCTGGTGGAGATATGCTGCTCTATACACGCTAAAAGTAGTGATTATTTACATGGAGTCTGGTGGAGATATGCTGCTCTATACACACTAAAAGTAGTGATTATTTACATGGAGTCTGGTGGAGATATGCTGCTCTATACACGCTAAAAGTAGTGATTATATACATGGAGTCTGGTGGAGATATGCTGCTCTATACACACTAAAAGTAGTGATTATTTACATGGAGTCTGGTGGAGATATGCTGCTTTATACACACTAAAAGTAGTGATTATTTACATGGAGTCTGGTGGAGATATGCTGCTCTATACACTCTAAAAGTAGTGATTATTTACATGGAGTCTGATGGAGATATGCTGCTCTATACACGCTAAAAGTAGTGATTATTTATACAGAGTCTGGTGGAGATATGCTGCCCTATACACGCTAAAAGTAGTGATTATTTACATGGAGTCTGGTGGAGATATGCTGCTCTATACACGCTAAAAGTAGTGATTATTTACATGGAGTCTGGTGGAGATATGCTGCTCTATACACGCTAAAAGTAGTGATTATATACATGGAGTCTGGTGGAGATATGCTGCTCTATACACACTAAAAGTAGTGATTATTTACATGGAGTCTGGTGGAGATATGCTGCTCTATACACGCTAAAAGTAGTGATTATTTATACAGAGTCTGGTGGAGATATGCTGCCCTATACACGCTAAAAGTAGTGATTATTTACATGGAGTCTGGTGGAGATATGCTGCTCTATACACGCTAAAAGTAGTGATTATTTACATGGAGTCTGGTGGAGATATGCTGCTCTATACACACTAAAAGTAGTGATTATTTACATGGAGTCTGGTGGAGATATGCTGCTCCAGACACTTAGAATAATAATCTGAGTCTGTCAGCGGCAACAACAGAACTTTTAGTCGATGCTAACCGGCGCTGAACATTTGTTCTATAGGGTTACATTGCAGCCCGGTTGATGGCTGTCGGTTACTCGCTCAATGCTGGATCAATTGCAAAGATTTTTGTTCACATTAGTCACTTAAAGACCAATCATGGAGAAATAGGGTCCAGGTTAAAAAAACACATTAAAAAAATCATAAACATTTGCTTAATTAAGAAATACCTGCTATATCACCTGATGTCTACAAGATCCTTTTCCTCTCAGACTTAGGTTAAGAAGCTTTTTTTATTCCCCCCCCACCCCCCTCCCCCCCGACCTGCCTGGTTTCACCTCAGAGCGAGGAGGGGAAGGTGGGCCGCAGGGCCGGGGGTCGAGACGCAGGAGGTGTCATGTTCGCATGGAAATGGGATTTTAACTGAATGAACAGCGGCTGAGGAGGAGGAGGGTAGATCCTGTAATATTTAACACATATTGAAGCCAAATCTCTGGCAGAGATGCCGGCCCACGTGTGGCGTTTGAAGGGCGGGAGAGGACACAGCAGAGGGCCGGGGGCCGGGGGGGCGGGGGGCTGGTGATGGCAGGGGGATTGGGAGGACTGCTGACTTGGCAGATCGGGTTTTCCAATTTCAAACAGGCAGCGGCCTCTCCGTTTGAGAGGACAGTGACTTTTTGCTGCCTCTGATTAGTTAGATTGACTTTTTTCTGCCTTTTATTGGACAAGGACAGCTGGAATCAGGTCCAAGATCCAGATCCAAGATCCAGATCCAAGAGGTTTCATTGTGTTTGAGCTTCGCTGATAGAAAAAGTAGATTTATATTGCTCTGTACACGCTGTTCTCAATTAACCAATACATACAATTTGTATGTATTCTACATATTTATTACTGTCAGCAGCTATCTGACTACCGCTGTATAAGAGCGTGAAGAGTATGGGAGTGAAGTTCATGTTTAAGGAGAAAACACAAGACTTTCACCAGGAAACAGGTGTTCATGTCCTGGAGAAGTTAAGGAGAAAACACAAGACTTTCACCAGGAAACAGGTGTTCATGTCCTGGAGAAGTTAAGGAGAAAACACAAGACTTTCACCAGGAAACAGGTGTTCATGTCCTGGAGAAGTTAAGGAGAAAACACAAGACTTTCACCAGGAAACAGGTGTTCATGTCCTGGAGAAGTTAAGGAGAAAACCCAAGACTTTCACCAGGAAACAGGTGTTCATGTCCTGGAGAAGTTAAGGAGAAAACACAAGACTTTCACCAGGAAACAGGTGTTCATGTCCTGGAGAAGTTAAGGAGAAAACACAAGACTTTCACCAGGAAACAGGTGTTCATGTCCTGGAGAAGTTAAGGAGAAAACACAAGACTTTCACCTTTGCTCGTTTAATAGCCATGATGTCTCTGGGGGGGTCAAATTATCTGGGCAGGCAAAGCAAAGAAAGGGGAGGTAAACTTATTAACTTTATGACATCATAGGGGGAAGATTCCAGATCAGCCCATCTGAGCTTTCATTTTCTCAAAAGCAGAACTGGATCCCCAGGGCTCGGTTTACACCTTTCACCATTTCTAACCACTGGGGGGGCATAGGCTGGCTGGGGGCGGGGGAACCTAAAAAAACCCTCTTAAAGGGACATTTTCATGCCCTGGGACCTCCATTTTAAAAAGTACCACACTGGAAGAGGAGAACCACATCAGGGGCCGGACCTTTTATTTTGGCTTTTTCACTTGCAGTGAAGCCCTGAAAAGTTCCTTAGTCATCATAGAATGCAGCAAAACAATCTACTCTGATTACATTTTCAGTTACAGGCCTAACTCGCTGGTTGTGTGTGAACGTCTGAGTCTCAAAGTCGCCAAATCTGCCAAAATAAGCAGTTGCGTGACGCGTGGTTGCAGTTTGTAGTTTTTTGGTGTGACGGGCCAAAGTGGAAGTTGATATATGGGCCGGGTAAAAAATCTCAGGGGGGCTGGATTTGGCCCCCAGGCCTTGAGTTGGACACGTGCATTTAATTATTATTATTATTGTTAATAATAATAATAATTATTATTATTACTACTACTATTATTATTACTATTATTATTATTACTATTATTATTACTATTACTATTATTATTATTACTACTATTATTACTATTACTATTATTATTATTATTATTATTATTATTATTACTACTATTATTATATTACTATTATTATTATTACTACTATTATTATTATTATTACTATTATTATTATTATTACTATTATTACTATTATTATTATTATTACTACTATTATTATTACTATTATTATTATTACTACTATTATTATTATTACTATTATTATTATTATTACTATTATTACTATTATTATTATTATTACTACTATTATTATTATTACTACTATTATTATTATTATTATTATTATTATTATTATTATTATTATTATTATTCCATCTCGGCCAATAGATCCCCCTAAATCCTACACACTGCTCTTTTAAAATGAAGACACACATCACCACCTTTCCATTGAATAAAAACATCTCCCCACACTCGGCTCGTCCTGGTGTGTTGCCGTCTCCCAGATGATGGATGAGGACCCTCAGGACCAGACGAGACCAGAACGAGACCAGAACGAGGACTCCTCCTGCTGCGGAGCCTTTAAGGGATAATTAGATCTGCTCTGGGACGTGCACACGCCTGTTTTCTCTTCCTCGCTTAATGGAATCTGCTGAACAGATGGCAGTGAGCATTTAGACCGAGGAAGACCACACCCCAGAGCTGAAGACCTTCAGGAAAATGTGTCACTTCAACATATCCAAATCTCTTTATTCCCTTCCCTTTGTTTGAGATGATACCAAATCAGAAGAAAGGGTTCCACGTGCTGCTGACCTCTGATTGGTTAATTAAGAGCCAGGTGTCTTCCATCCGTGGTCACTCTGTAGTCGTCTGGTTAATCCTGACTTACACATGTAACCTGAGGTCCCTCCAAGATAGTCTCGCGCTGCCGGCTCTACCTCCACAACGCTGTGGAGGGAGGTCTGGCTACATCTCAGATGCATTCTGGGATAGGAGAAAGAAAGCGCTCTGGGTTGTTTGTATTTCTTTAAGCCAATCACAGTCCTCTTCCCCCGGACGCCGCTCTGCTAAATAGTCTCAGGAAGGACCTCGTTCTGGTGGAACGCCACGTCCAACATTAAAGGGGTAGTCTGCAGTTTGGGCCATTTCTTTGCTGTTTTCTCGCTTCTTGCTCGCAGGTTTCTCTATAGAGGCCCCCCCCCGCCCCCCCCACAGGTGTTTTATATAGAGCCCCCTACAGGTTTCTCTATAGAGCCCCCCCCCCCCCCCACAGGTGTTTTATATAGAGCCTCCTACAGGTTTCTCTATAGAGCCCCCCACAGGTGTTTTATATAGAGCCCCCTACAGGTTTCTCTATAGAGCCCCCCTACAGGTGTCTGTGTGTGTGTGTGTGTGTGTGTGTGTGTCTCTGTTTGTGTGTGTGTGTGTGTGTCTGTGTGTGTGTGTGTGTGTGTGTGTGTCTCTGTTGTGTGTGTGTGTGTGTGTGTGTGTGTGTGCGTCTCTATGTTGTGTGTCTGTGTCTCTGTTTGTGTGTGTGTGTGTGTCTCTATGTTGTGTGTCTGTGTCTCTGTTTGTGTGTGTGTGTGTGTGTGTGTCTCTGTTTGTTTGTGTGTGTGTGTGTGTGTGTGTGTGTCTCTGTGTGTGTGTGTGTCTCTCTCTGTGTGTGTGTGTGTGTGTGTGTGTGTGTGTCTCTGTGTGTGTGTGTGTGTGTGTCTCTGTGTTCGTGTGTGTGTGTGTGTGTGTGTGTGTGTGTGTGTGTGTGTGAGTGTGTGTGT
This sequence comes from Percina caprodes, assembly GCA_013375575.1. Taxonomy (NCBI): domain Eukaryota; kingdom Metazoa; phylum Chordata; class Actinopteri; order Perciformes; family Percidae; genus Percina; species Percina caprodes. Next base: position 126,523 of record JABXJD010000250.1, on the reverse strand, counting down.
GTGTGTGTGTGTCTCTGTGTGTGTGTGTGTGTGTGTCTCTGTGTTCGTGTGTGTGTGTGTGTGTGTGTGTGTGTGTGTGTGTGTGTGTGTGTGTGTGTGTGTGTGTGTGTGTGTGTGTGTGTGTGTGTGTGTGTGTGTGTGTGTCTGTGTATGTGTGCGTGAGTGTGTGTGTGTGTGTGTGTGTGTGTGTGTGTGTGTGTGTGTGTGTGTGTGTGTGTGTCTCTGTGTGTGTGTGTCTGTGTGTGTGTGTGTGTGTGTGTGTGTGTGTGTGTGTGTGTGTGTGTGTGTGTGAGTGATCTGAGCATGTGCAGAGCCTGCTGACATTTTGCAGCCTCGTGAATAATGGATCACATGCTTCACCTCTCTGAGTGTGAGAGTGTTCCTGCTCACGTCTGTCAATCACTCGCATTATCTCTGGAGATATGGATGTACTTCAGTCATCTTCATCTCCTCCTTCATCTCCTCCTCCATCTCCTCCTTCATCTCCTGTATGTCCTCCTTCATCTCCTCCTCCATCTCCTCCTTCACCTTCATCTCCTCCTTCACCTTCATCTCCTCCTTCATCTCCTCCTTCAACTCTCCTTCATCTCCTCCTTCACCTTCATCTCCTCCTCCATCTCCTCCTTCATCTCCTCCTGTGTCTCCTCCTTCATCTCCTCCTCCATCTCCTCCTTCATCTCCTCCTGTGTCTCCTCCTTCATCTCCTCCTTCATCTCCTCCTGTGTCTCCTCCTTCATCTCCTCCTGTGTCTCCTCCTGTGTCTCCTCCTTCACCTTCATCTCCTCCTTCATCTCCTCCTCCATCTCCTCCTTCATCTCCTCCTGTGTCTCCTCCTGTGTCTCCTCCTTCATCTCCTCCTGGGTGTCCTCCTTCAACTCCTCCTTCAACTCCTCCTTCATCTCCTCCTTCAACTCCTCCTTCATCTCCTCCTTCATCTCCTGTATCTCCTCCTTCATCTCCTCCTTCATCTCCTGTGTCTCCTCCTTCATCTCCTGTATGTCCTCCTTCATCTCCTCCTGTGTCTCCTCCATTTCCTCCTCCATCTCCTCCTTCATCTCCTCCTGTGTCTCCTCCTCCATCTCCTCCTTCAACTCCTCCTTCATCTCCTCCTTCATCCTCCTTTTTTTAGCTCTCATTGACCTTTTTTAAAGGTTGCACTGAACCCTCTCATAACGGGCTGAATCATGAATTAGTCTTTTTCATTTCTTCAATACCAAATTTCAACACCTAAGGAGCAAATGTCATCAGCTGATGAGCCAATCAGCACGCAGCATGCTCCTAGCGAGACCTAATGTTGTGTCTAACCTAATTAGCTGTCTCACGTTACCCGTCATAGAGACACGCGGAGAAAAGTCTACGTTACTTAGACTTAGCTCACATAGTCGGAGCTGAAAATACAGAAAAAGTAGTGCTGTCAAACGATTAAAATATTTAATCGCAATTAATCGCATTAATGTCATAGTTAACTCGCAATTAACCGCACATTTCTATCTACTCTAAATGTCCTTTGATGTCTTTTTGTCCCATTATGTTTTCTCATTTTAATGCTCTCATCAACATGGAAAAGTGGATCGGCTTGCTTTGTGCACATGTTTAATATCTGGAGAAGTTACATATATTGTGCACATATATTAATGTGCACAATAATATATATATATATATATATATATATATATATATATATATATATATATATATATATATATATATATATATATGTATGTATGTATGTATATGTATATATCCTACTGTAGTGTTAAATTTCACACTGATATTCTCACATCTCTCACACAATTTAACACTGTCCATCAATAAAAGGGTGAAATAATACTTGATGGGAGGGAGGGGGGTGGATCAGCATCAGCTGTGTGCTTGGCCATCAAGTGGTATTTCAGACTGGGGGGGGGTATTTCAGACTGGGGGGGGTATTTCAGACTGGACGTGCTGTGATGATAGCTCAGTTCCACCAGGCTAGCTGAGAGAAGCCTTCCATTGGAAATGAATAACTTCTGGTAACTTTGAAGCGTGAGTCAGCGGAGGTATAAATATATATATAGAGAGAGAGAGAGAGAGAGAGAGAGAGAGAGAGAGAGAGAGAGAGAGAGGAGAACAGTGGGATCGCTTGATATAAGGTCAGCATAAGTGAGAGATGAAGTCCAGAGTCTTCTCTCTCAGCGTCTCTCTGCTTTTTCATCGCCGCTCGCTGTCTGATGTCTCGGCTTCTGTTCTTTTCGCTGCCCAGACTTTCTACCCCCCTCCCCCTCCCCTTCCCCCCTCCCCCCTTCCCACCCCCCTACCACTTCAAGCTCAACATTTCCTCTTCAAGTCATTTCTCTTTCTCCATCGTCTTCACCCTCTTTCCTCAGCTGTGATTGTAAAGACTAGTAGAGCTGCAAAGATTAATTGATTAATCGATGCAAGTATTAAATTAATTGAGTCATTTTCTTATGAAAAAATAAGTTAAGCATCTCTGATGTCAGCGTGTTTTAATGTGAATATGTTATATGCTCCCCCCTAGACTAAAAGAAGTTGGGTGACCCTCCCCTCAACCACAAATACTAGTACATGACCCTCCCCTATTTTCCTCCGATGGTCCGTTCCATACATACCGAACGGTCCCTGATCCATTAATCCAGAAAATAATCCACAGCGATGGAAACACTTGAGGTTCCAGCTCCTCTTCCCTCCTTCAGCTGCTCTTCATCATCCCTTTCTCCCTTTTTAAGCCCAACAACTGGCATCTGGACCAGTTTCACTGGTAACCAATGGGAACTATGCGACTCGTTGCCACAGTAACGCCACTGGATGAGCGGCGTTGTGTGAGTGCGTGTGTGTGTCTCTCTGTGTGTGTCTGTGTGTGTGTATCTCTGTCTGTGTGTGTGTTTGTGTGTGTCTCTGTGTGTGGGTCTGTGTATGTCTGTGTATGTTTGTCTGTCTGTGTGTGTGTCTCTGTGTGTGTCTGTGTGTGTATCTCTTTGTGTGTGTCTGTGTTTCTCTTTGTGTGTGTGTCTGTGTGTGTCTGTGTGTGTGTCTCTTTCTGTGTGTGTCTGTGTGTCTGTGTGTGGACTAGCCAGACCCTCCTCCGCAGCGCTGTGGGTGAAGGTCTGCGGCGGCTTACCGTTGACGAAGCGTTCGTCTGCAGAGCAACGGCGAGCTGTCGGAGGATGTTTGAACCCGATCAGAAGAACCGGGAGGTCTTTGTCATGCTGTGTGTGTGTGTGTGTGTGTGTGTGTGTGTGTGTTAGCAGCCACGAACAATAAAAAAAATAGTGTCAGTTGCTAGGCAACCCCATTTAAAAAAAACGCTCACTAACCAAAACATGTAAGTGTGTGTGCAGCAGGTTCTCAGCTGGAGGAATTTCAGAGGATCAGTTTGATTTCAGAGAGGGGGCTTCTGGGTAAAAAAATGTCTTTGTGCGTCCGCATGCTCACGGAGACGCATCATCACGGTGGTTTTCACATTTAAAGGGGCTGCATTTGACATTTGGAGCATTTTATAGCAGTTATTCTCATCGTTGATCACTTAGTTTCCTGAATGAAGGAAATGGTCTCTAAAATGGTGAAAAATGTGGATCTTTGTTTCCCAAAAAAGCCCAAGACGACGTCCTCAAATGTCTCGTTTTGTCCACAACTCAAAGACATCCAGTTTCCCGTCCCAGAGGACAGAAGAAACTAGAACATGTTCACATTTAACAAGCTGACATCAGGGAACTTTCCCTGTTGTTTTTCATTAAAAAATAACTCAAACCGGACACCCGGGTAGCTCAGCTGGCAGAGCGCGCGCCCATATACAGAGGTGTACTCCTCGTCGCAGCGGCCGCGGGTTCGACTTCGGTCTGCTGCCCTTTGCTGCGTGTTATTCCCCCCTTTCTCTCCCCTTTCATGTCCAAGCTGTTCTAGTATATAAATAAAAGGCCTAAAACGCCAAAAAATAATCTTAGAAATGAAAACTAACTCAAACCGATGAATAGATGATCAAAATATTTAGCGATTATTTTAATACTGGACGATGGATGGATGGATGGATGGATGGATGGATGGATGGATGGATGGATAGATAGATGGAGATGTGGATGGATAGATGGAGATGTGGATGGATGGATGGATGGATGGATGGATAGATAGATGGAGATGTGGATGGATAGATGGAGATGTGGATGGATGGATAGATGGATATGTGGATAGATAGATGGAGATGTGGATAGATAGATGGAGATGTGGATAGACAGATGGAGATGTGGATGGATAGATAGATGGAGATGTGGATAGACAGATGGAGATGTGGATAGATAGATGGAAATGTGGATAGATAGATGGAGATGTGGATGGATAGATGGAGATGTGGATGGATGGATAGATGGATATGTGGATAGATAGATGGAGATGTGGATGGATAGATAGATGGAGATGTGGATAGATAGATGGAGATGTGGATGGATAGATGGAGATGTGGATGGATGGATAGATGGATATGTGGATGGATAGATGGAGATGTGGATAGATGGATGGAGATGTGGATGATAGATGGAGTTGTGGATGGATGGATAGATGGATATGTGGATAGATAGATGGAGATGTGGATGGATAGATGGAGATGTGGATAGATGGATATGTGGATAGATAGATGGAGATGTGGATAGATAGATGGAGATGTGGATGGATGGATAGATGGAGATGTGGATGGATGGATAGATGGATATGTGGATAGATAGATGGAGATGTGGATAGATAGATGGAGATGTGGATAGACAGATGGAGATGTGGATGGATAGATGGAGATGTGGATGGATAGATAGATGGAGATGTGGATAGACAGATGGAGATGTGGATAGATAGATGGAAATGTGGATAGATAGATGGAGATGTGGATGGATAGATGGAGATGTGGATGGATGGATAGATGGATATGTGGATAGATAGATGGAGATGTGGATGGATAGATAGATGGAGATGTGGATAGATAGATGGAGATGTGGATGGATAGATGGAGATGTGGATGGATGGATAGATGGATATGTGGATAGATAGATGGAGATGTGGATGGATAGATGGAGATGTGGATAGATGGATGGAGATGTGGATGATAGATGGAGATGTGGATGGATGGATAGATGGATATGTGGATAGATAGATGGAGATGTGGATGGATAGATGGAGATGTGGATAGATGGATATGTGGATAGATAGATAGATAGATAGATAGATAGATAGATAGATAGATAGATAGATAGATAACCTTTATTATTAGACTCACGGTCCATAAATAAAGAGATACAGTTACACAGGACAGGCACCAATTAAACAAGACCGCTATCCCAGTGATCCCATAAGGGGGACTGGTATCAAAGCTCTGAACCTCGGGCCAATCAGGTGTGAAATGACAGAGTTACAGGAAGAATTCAGCCGACCAATACATCAGATTCCTCCGTAAAGCAGAGCATGTAATAACTATGTAATAACTCCTGCTTGACAGAACAACTCACTTGCATTACACCTCCTTGGTTTCCGGAGTAGACCTGCAGCTCATTGAAGTCTTGTTGAAGGGGGGCGGTGTAAAAAGCAGAACAATATGCTTTAAAGAGGTTTATCTTAACAGTATCAGAACACCAGGAGAACTTCCTGGCAAGCATGTTAGCGTGTTAGCATGTTAATATATATATATATATATATCTATATATATATATATATATATATATATATATATATATCTATATATATATATATATATATATATATATATATATATATATATATATATATATATATCTACGTCCACATGGTAATGACGCACTGTCTCCCTCTACGTCCACTTGGCAATGATGTACTGTCCCTGTTCAGAGCTCTCACCTCCTTCCAGAAGCCAGTAACATCACTACCGAGGAGCTTTCCAGCCGGAGTTTCAGCCGTTCTCATTTCTTGCTCATGTTTGTTAACATAACGTAATGCATATTCATATATGCATTAGTATGCTTTTTGAGTTCCAAGAACTCTCTCGGCCCGCCTGCCTGAACCCAGGCCTCAATGCAACCTTATCTTCAGCATGAGGAACGGCCTCATATTTACCCCCTGGCTTGATGCTCTGTCTTTCATAAGGGTAAATAAATAATGACCTGCTGGCCTCATACACAGATCCCACAATACGTTCATACATAGTACAAAGGTCGTCACGGTGAGAACTTATGTTAAAGTTTACATCAGAACACAAAATAGCATCCTAGTGCAGAGATATGTACATCAGATCTACTGCAGTATGAGCACAGATCTTCATTAGTGACCTTAGACCGATCCAGTTTAGCCTTAATTAACCTCCTGAGTCATCTCAGGAAGGCCAGCACAGTCAGGTGACATAATGAAAGGGATGGGACCAGACATGGATGCTCATACATTGCTCTATTGAACTTGCTTGAATGCGCATCAGGAGTACTGATGCATGTGGTGTGCCAGGCCTCCCTTATGATCTTTGCAGCTCTCAAATATTTGCTCTGTGAAGTAGTGGAGTAAAAAAAATAAAAAATACTACACAATCGGACGTTTTTTAACTGTAATGTGACTCAACATTGGGGGAGAATTTAAAAACATTGGTACCCAAGATTACAGATTTCACTGCAGTATTTCTCTCTGAGACGTAGCAGAGAAGTAGAAAGTGGCATGAAAAGTAAAGTACAAGTACCTCAACATTTGGACTGAAGTACCTACTGGAGTAATGTGGATGGATGGATGGATGGATAGATAGATAGATAGATGGATGGATGGATGGATGGATGGATGGATGGATGGATGGATGGATGGATGGATAGATAGATAGATAGATGGATGGATGGATGGATGGATGGATGGATGGATGGATGGATGGATGGATGGATGGATGGATGGATGGATGGATGGATAGATACTTTATTCATCCCAAAGGAAATTTTAGGCCTCCAGTTGCAAGACAACCATAACACAACAAACACACATACACACATAAATCACACATATATATACACACATTTACACACATACACTCATATACACACACATATATACATGGTCATTGCATTTCTGAGAGTGATTTTTAATTTTATTTTTAGCCTTATGTACAGTATGTGTGATATGTGTGTGTATATATGTGTGTATGTGTATTTTATGTGTGTATATGTGCATATGTGTATATGCCTAAAATTTCCTTCAGGAAGAATAAAGTATCTATCTATCTATCTATCTATCTATCTATCTATCTATCTATCTATCTATCTATCTATCTGTCTATCTGTCTGTCTGTCTGTCTGTCTGTCTGTCTGTCTGTCTGTCTGTCTGTCTGTCTGTCTGTCTGTCTGTCTGTCTGTCTCTCTCTCTCTCTCTCTCTCTCTCTAGACGGTGTGTAATGGTGATAGTGAAACAGTGACCAGTGCAGTAGATCATGATTAAATATTACCTTTAGATTCATGGAGTCAGGTGGAACATGAAGCAGAAGAAACTCTCTGTGTCACGTTGAACGTCCCGGAGAGGAAGCGGTCTCTCTGTGAGCCCCAGAGGCCGGTGGCAGACGTTCAAGCCTCTCTTCCTCTTCCTCTGCACTGGGCCCAGCTGAGTAATTAGTCGGTGGAGAACGTCCTTGTTTAATTAACATCACTGTGAGCACAGAAAGCGTGTGTGTGTGTGTGTGTGTGTGTGTGTGTGTGTGTGTGTGTGTGTGGAGCTCTGTAGTGCTGATCTGGTGTCAGACGAAGCACTTTTGGTTTCAAAATGTCTCCGGGCTGAATTTTGATGAGCGTTTGACGACAGCAGAGAGGTCACGAATCATCATCTGAATACTGACGAGTCAGGCTTTTGTTTTTCAAACCGTTGGCTCAAAGAAAAGAGTTCTTTGTTTCACATTTAGAAGCAGACACAACTTGTCCTAGTCCTGTTTGTAGATGTAGTTTTTAGGGCTGGTGGTCTCTAAGCACCTGGCAACCATAGACTGTTAATATTAATGGACAACGCATCCGGCTCTGCAGAAGAGTCTTAAAGCTGCATTATATCTGATCTCCTGCGGGGTGGGGGAGTGGGGGGGACTCCTTTAACTGCTTTAATTTTTTAAGTTATGGTCTTGTTGATTTTAAAATTGGCTAAAAAAATTATCTTAAACCGTCACATCCCCGACCAGCGGGAGCTTAAAAAAAAAAAATCTGCTGATAAATGAGAATATCAGATTTTTTAATCACAAAATATTTGTATTGATATCTGCCTTAAAAATGGATGTTGATGATAATCACAGACTGGAATATGTCAACTTTTACTCTCAATACTATTTCAAAAACACTTCAATTTGGTTTCAAATGCTATAAAATTGAATAAGACGCCCCAAAATTAATGAAAGTAGAGATTTGTACTTGGCAAAGAGCGTTGTGTGGAATCAATCATGTTATTTTGGGGAATTAAAAAGAACATTGATATAGGACAACATGAGGACAACATGAGGACAACATGAGGACAACATGAAGACAACATGAAGACAACATGAGGACAACATGGGGACAACATGAGGACAACATGAGGACAACATGAGGAAAACATGAGGACAACATGAGGACAACATGAAGACAACATGAGGACAACATGAGGACAACATGAAGACAACATGAGGACAACATGAGGACAACATGAAGACAACATGAGGGCAACATGAGGACAACATGAAGACAACATGAGGGCAACATGAGGGCAACATGAGGACAACATGAAGACAACATGGGGACAACATGGGGACAACATGAGGACAACATGAGGACAACATGAAGACAACATGAGGACAACATGAGGACAACATGAAGACAACATGAAGACAACATGAGGACAACATGAGGACAACATGAGGACAACATGAAGACAACATGAGGACAACATGAGGGCAACATGAGGACAACATGAAGACAACATGAGGACAACATGAAGACAACATGAGGACAACATGAGGGTTAAGATATGAAACTTAAAATATTCCCCTGAATATGAACAGATAAACCCTCCTGTCAGATTGAGTCCTTTCAGATCCCTGTGCTGATCCTTGATCTGTCCTCAACGCTTCACACCTCCTGCCTCCTGTGCAGGCTGAAACAAACGGCCCACAATTCCTTGCAGCTGCTATTTCTGTCCTGCTCAGACCAGACAGCGGTTTTCAGAGAGTCTCCCGAGGAACTTCAGACTTCCAGCGGCGTCTGAAACCCACGCAGGTGTCCGGCGGCCTCTGATCCGCTCTGCTTCTGTAATGACGAGCGTCAGCACATTCCTCTCCTGCGAGACGGCGCTCGGGCTGATCTGTGACAGACCAGAACCCTTCCTGCATGACTCAGCCTCTGATCTGTGACAGACCAGAACCCTTCCTGCATGACTCAGCCTCTGATCTGTGACAGACCAGAACCCTTCCTGCATGACTCAGCCTCTGATCTGTGACAGACCAGAACCCTTCCTGCATGACTCAGCCTCTCGGACTCAGCCCACACGCCTAATATAGGTTCCCTGGGAACTATAGAAAGTATATTTAGACCCGCGTTCCTGTCAACGTCAGACAGTATACTCAAGACATTTCCAGTGCATGTTCATGCATTCATTCATATTTATTATACAGGACATTAAAAAGTAACATTATATTACAATATGAACGGGCCTGACTCGGTTTAACAACTGGGTTTCAATAAGGAACATTATTCTATGTCAACCAGGAGCTTTCTCTCATGTAACTAAAAGTTATCTAGTGATCTTAGAGAAGGGAGCTGACCCAGAAGGCAAAGCTCTCGATCTACCGGTCAGTGTTCGTTCCTACCCTCACCGATGGTCATGAAGGCTGGGTCAGGACCGAAAGAACCAGATCCAGGGTACAAGCGGCCAAAATGGGTTTTCTCAGGAGGGAGGGGGGGCTGGGTCTCCCTTAGAGATCGGGTGAGAAGCTCAGTCCTCCGACAGGAGCTCGGAGTAGAGCCGCTGCTCCTTCACGTCTGAAGGAGCCAGTTGAGGTGGTTCGGGCATCTGGTAAGGATGCCTCCTGGGGGGCTCCCTAGGGAGGTGTTCCAGGCACGTCCAGCTGGGAGGAGGCCTCGGGGAAGACCCAGGACTAGGTGGAGGGATTATATCTCCAACCTGGCCTGGGAACGCCTCGGGATCCCCCAATCGGAGCTGGTTGATGTGGCTCGGGAAAGGGAAGTTTGGGGTCCCCTGCTGGAGCTGCTGCCCCCAAGACCTGATACCGGATAAGCGGATGAAGATGGATGGAGAGTATCAGTTTTCATAGAGTATCAGGTATTTCCAGAGAGTATCAGGTTTTTTACAGAGTGTCAGAGCTTCAGATGTATGGCAGCGTGGTCCCAGAGGGTGTGACTGATTTAGAGTCCAGTACCAGAGCTCAGGGCCAGGTTGTGTTATCGACGTCCTGTCGCCTCGCCTCGAACCCAAACCCGGCTCCCCAGACCGGGCCGCGGCCGGCAGATCCATCACGGAGGATCTGTATGTCCTGGGCTGTCTGGAGGGATTGATTAGCTTCCCCCCCGATCCACTTCATCAAACGTCACGCCTGGCTGAGCTCACCGAGTTTGACCCTGTTTTGTTCACAGTTTTTACACCTTAAGTCAGATCTGCCACGGACAAAAAACTCCGTTAAGAGTTGAAAAAAGTGAAAAATCACATTTTCTGACATTTTTGTCACTTTTTCAATGTTGTGGGTCCTTTTTTTGGTGTTTTTTTCCAAAGTTGTTTGATATTTCTATTAGTTAGTTAATAGTTTATATGATCATGTAAAAAAAACATTAAAATAAAAGATTTATATACATATATAATTATATGGCAGATAAATAAGGCCATGTACTTCTCAACCCTCCTGGTGCCTTTGGTTCAAATTGGACCCATTTAAAAAATGTCTATATCTGAAATATGAGGGTTTTTTTAACCAAATTACCACAAAAATGGATTCCTTCCAACGCTCTTTGCAAATACAAGTGATCTCTTTCATTCCTCTGATCTTAACTATTAGTCAAAATAATTCATAATTTCTGCTTTTATAACTCAAATATTAGGTACAATTCTATATAAATGAGGGTTATTGACCATGAATTCCAGAAAGTATAAAACTAGTAAGGTGGTGGTCGTGGAAACTTAAAAAAAGTCTGAAAAAGGACGAAAATGTCACATTTGTGTCAGTTTTTGACCCGGGAGACAACACAAGGGTTAAAGGGATAGTTCAGATGTTTGTTCAGTGTGGCTGAATGAGGTACTTCTCCATAGTCAGTAACTATTGGTCCGGGTTGTTTGTGTGTGTGTGTGTGTGTGTGTGTGTGTGTGTGTGTGTGTGTGTGTGTGTGTGTGTGTGTGTGTGTGTGTGTGGCAGCCTCGGCCACAGTGAATGGTTCCTGTACGATGTAAAAGCGCTTTGATTACCACGGCCACCAGAGGGCGCCACTAGAACCATAAATATAGGTCAGAGAGAGTTGCTGATGAACAAACGACCTATGTGGGTGTTTTTCGGGGAGGACGGTCTCTTAAGGTTTATATTCCCCCCCGATTGACGTCCTGCTGCAGTTACCCTTCTGAAAGTGAACTTCAGAGCTGCTCTCACGTTGTTGTGTGGATCACTTTTCAGCTCAGCTCGCTGTTTCTCTGCCTCACAGACACTTTTAAACTCAGGTGCTTTCATCTCTGTGCAGATCTGCTCGTCAAGTAAGACTTCAGCCCGCAGTGTTGGGGGGGGGGGTAATGATGCTCTTTCACGTTATGATATGACAGGCTAGCAATAAAAAGGGTAAGCCGAGTACACAGAGCCTCAAAAAGCACAACAAGCATTACACGCATCCGTCATACCTCCAGAAAAGAAGCAGACGAATCGCTTCCTTTCATTCCACCAATAAAGATGCGGACGGGTTTCTTAGAGAAGATCAAAGCGTGGAGCGATGAGAGCCGCACGTCTGATTCCCGTCCAGTAAAGAGCCCAGAATAGCAGGCCAGGAGTGGAACTGAGTACATTTACTCCAGCGCTGTACTTAAGTCCAAATGTTGAAGTACTTTTCTATTCAGGCTTCTTTCTACTAATACTCCACTACATCTGACAGCTATAGTTACTAGTTACTTTAGTTACTAGTTACTGTCATATATCAGCTGAGATGATGATGTCATTAAACAGCTGATTGGGTCCTTTACTCTTTCTCCAACGGGAGGATTCTTTACTTTCAATACTTTAACTACATTTTCCTGATGATACTTACACACTTTTACTGCAGTAACATTTTCAATGCAGTACTTTTACTGTAACAGAGTATTTTTCCAGTGTGGTACTAGTACTTTCCTGAAGTAAAGGCTTTGAATACTTCTCCCACCGCTGCAGATGACCAGGTTTACCCCCCCCCCGCGCCGGGGGCCGGTCTGTACAGAAAGGACTGCCTGGCAGGCGGGCTGCCACGGAGGTTTTGCTCTTTTCTTTCCCAGCCAGGCAGTTTTTCAGTCACCATGGAAACTAAAATGCAGTCTTGTCTTTATCATCTTTAGTTACGCTCAGGGGCTTTTTGAATTATTATCTATTGAAGGCCGGGCATTTTGGAGAAGCTTTTGATGTAAAAGTCTCAGAGGATTTGGGTTAAACTCAACCTCGGTGTGGCCGGGTTGGCCCAGTGGGTGGAGCAGGCGCACATTGACTGAGAGGTTTATGCCTCGACGCAGGGGCCCCGGGTTCGATTCCAACTTGTTAAAAATAATACATTTTCTCATAAAATCAACACTCACTTCGTGGCCCGTAGCCTTTCATCCAGATACATTTTTGGCCCTTCTTATGAATGAATATCGGCACGTCTGCACTAAATGCTTGCTCGGGGGGGGGGGGATTACTACAATGGTTGGGTCCTTGTAAATTATAGAGTGTGGTCTAGACCTACTCTATCTGTAAAGTGTCTGGAGATAACTCTTGTTATGATACTATAAATAACATTGAATTGAAGTTAAATGTGGGGTTTCGAGCGTGTTCATCAGAGGAACCCAAAACCAATCAGACCAAAATAAAAGAAAACCCTTCTGGAAGCTGCAGGAAGTCGTTCGTTGTGAGAAGAGAGAGGCGCAGCTGGAAGTGAAGAGCAGAAACCATGACAACATCCTCGGCGAGCAGAGAGGGAAACGGCGCCGAACGCTGAACCCCGAGAGGTGTTTGGGTGAATTAAATTAATTACACATTGTAGTAGGAATATAAAAACAGTTATTACAGAAGATCCACAACAACACACTCGCACCAAACACACAGCAGGAGTCAATCTGCACACTTAACAAAGAAAACAAGTTGTTATGCAATTTATTTATAGTTGTGATGTGAAATTATATAAAAATCCAATTTCAAAGAAATATGTTCTGCCAGTTCTTTCGATCGATGCATTAAAACAGTGATTGTTGCCTTCTTGTCTTAATGAATCCTCAACGTGGCGTCATGACTGTTACGGTCTTTCTCACGCCACTTGGCGTGTTATCGTGAGGAGAAAGCGAAGGTTGAGTTTAGGAAACGTGACACGTGGGACGCAATCCCTTGTCTCCTAGGTGATAATAATAATAATAATACATTTTATTTATAATGCCCTTTACATTTCAAGTGAAATCTCAAAGTGCTACAGTAGCAAGGAGTTAAAAACAGCTCCCAGAAACACAACTAAATCAACAAATAACAATAAAACACCATAAAACTAAAATTAAAAAAATTAAAACTATGACTATTAAAAGGCCTTTTGAAATAGGAATGTCAAACACATGATAGTCATGTGTTTGACCGCCCCCACACACCCCTCCGACCGACCTCCCTACGTGGATTTTCGCCCTTTCATACTACTCGCTACGGCGTAAATTCACACGCTATCTCTTGAATTTTGTTTCTGTTGACTTTGAACGAAGTGTGTTCTACGATGATAAAATTATTGATTATTTGCATGGAGTCTGGTGGGTTTGGTGACGGTGATTTCGGGGCTGTTTCATGTTAAAAAGGATCTTACTCTTATATAAAAAGCTCTGTCTCTGTAGGGATCCTTTCCATAATGTCAGACATTGAAATTCAAAGATTGTTGTTCCCATCAGTCACTTAGACACAAGCATGGGGAACTATATGGTCCGGGTTGAAGGTTGAAGAATGAAGTTACCCTTTAAGTCATCCCCACTTCTTCCTTTTTGTTTTTTTGCCATCATGGGCGGTACATTTATCTGAAGCATCGCCTCCATGTTCAGTGTTTCAGAGCTCAGTTATCAGCTGATGCCTGCAGTAGATGTTTCATACTACTCGCTACGGCATAAATTCACACGCTATCGCAAGGTAATGTAAGTCAATGGGGTAGTTCAGTCAGTAGGGAGTGGGCACTGCCAAGGTGCTCTTGAGTAAGGCACCGAACCCCCAGCTGCTCGGGGCGCCTTTCCAAGGACAGCCCCCCCCCACTCTGACATCTCTCCATTAGTGCATGTATAGGTACTGAGCATGTGTGTAGTTCAGTCCTGTGTGTAATGTGTGTAATAACAGCAGAGTGTAAACTGTAATTTCCCCTTGCGGGACTAATAAAGTATACATTATTATTATTACTACACGCTAAAAAGCAAGTATATGCGTCTTGATAGTACGCCAATAATGGTGTATGACGCCATTTTATGAGATCAATTTGGAATCCTTTTGATTTTTATGTCAAGTTTAGGTCAATAAACAAGAAACATTTCTTTTTTTAACATTTGATGGTTTGAAAGATATTCTCCTTGCCAATATCTGATCAGATTTGCATAATCAGCTGCAAAAAAAACATGGTAGACATAATCTGAATCTGAGTCTAACACACGGGGTGACGTATGCAGAGTCCCGTACGCTTAGCGACCAGCGGAGCTAACTGGGAGATTAAACTGTCGTCACCGATGTGATTGGTGCAGCTCGCCTCTGGCCCCGCCTACATCAGATACACCGATGTGATTGGTGCAGCTCGCCTTTGGCCCCGCCTACATCAGATACTCGTGATTGGTGCAGCTTGCGTCTGGCCCGCCTACATCAGATGCACCGATGTGATTGGTGCAGCTGGCCTCTGGCCCCTCCTATATCAGATACACCGATGTGATTGGTGCAGCACCCCTCTGGCCCCGCCTATATCAGATACACTGATGTGATTGGTGCAGCTGGCCTCTGGCCCCGCCTACATCAGATACACCGATGTGATTGGCTTTTTATAGTTTTTTGTGTCTGTCAACTTTGACTGAAGTGTATTTTTTTATGTTAAAATGACTGTTTATTTACATGGAGTCTGGTGGATTTAGCGAATGCAATTTCGTGGATGTTTTTATGTTTAAAACAAGGATGTCAGGTCGACCGTCTTAGCGATCCATCCCATAATGTAGTCAGACACTTAGAATAACAACCTGAGTCTGTCAGCAGCAACACAACTTCTAGTGGCGGCTGACTGACGCTGATCATTTGTCCTGTAGGGTCACATTGCAGCTCGGGTTGCAGATGCCGGTTACAGCGTTCTCGCCCAATACTGGACCAATTTTAAGAATTATTGTTTACATTAGTCACTTAGACACCAGCTGGGAGGAGGCCTCGGGGGAGACCCAGGACTAGGTGGAGAGATTATATCTCCAACCGGGCCTGGGAACGCCTCGGGATCCCCCAGTCGGAGCTGGTTGATATCAATCAATCAAACTTTATTTCTAAAGCACATTTAAAAACAACCAAGTTGACCAAAGTGCTGTACATTGACATGAAACAATAAATAGACAATAGACAAAAATATTGATGTGGCTCGGGAAAGGGAAGTTTGGGGTCTCCTGCTGGAACTGCTGCCCCCGAGACCCGATACCGGATAAGCGGATGAAGGTGGATGGACTCAGACACCAGAAATGGGACAATAAAGTCCAGGTGGAAAAACAACAACCCGGAATTACTTCTTTTTCAGGTTAATATTGAAATACGATCTCAGAACATTGTCTCTTCATTATGTTTTCTCTATGAACAGAGTAGCTGTACCTGGGTGACCTTCTGGAACTGTAGATAAAGATTGTCTAATGGCTCAGGCCCAGTGGGCCGCTGGTGAAAACCCTGAAATGTACGAATGGTTAATGAGAACAGCCAGAGTCCATTCATGTGCATGATTAGAGCCAAGGTCTTAACTTTAGGGAGGCTCTCAGTCTTTAAAGTCAGACTGGGACTTTAGTCCTCAGAGATGCATGACTCCTCCGATTCCTCTGGTCCTATTCTGCATCCTCAGCTCGAGTGAAGAACGCCCCTCAGCTGGTGTAAATCCCAAACTGTGTGAATTGTGAAAGCGATGCAGCAGCATGCGGAGGAATCAGAGGATGAATGGCATTAAGCAGAAGGTCAGAGTCTTTGTTTGAGTCTGCATGCAGAGCCCGTGTATTAAAAAATGATGATGCATCTCCATAAGCGCAGCCATGCGGTGCATCCCGTCACACAGTCAAGGTTAGAGGACCAAACCAGCGCTTCTGCACGTTTTAGCTCATTTTTCACATGTACTTTATATCACAGATAACCATCATGCAATGGATGCTGCTGTGTTTCCACGCGTCCGCTGGTTTGCATTGCCATTACTATTTCCATTACTTTTTTTTCCTCATCAAAGTTCATATACAAATCAGACATCTGAATGTGTGTAATGTACATATAGGAAAACTCATTTATTGTGTTTTATTTTGTTTCTGTTGACTGTGAACAAAGTGTGTTCTACGATGATAAAATTATTGGTTATTTGCATGGAGTCTGGTGGGTTTGGTGACGGTGATTTCGGGGCTGTTTCATGTTAAAAAGGATCTTACTCTTATATAAAAAGCTCTGTCTCTGTAGGGATCCTTTCCATAATGTCAGACATTGAAATTCAAAGATTGTTGTTCCCATCAGTCACTTAGACACAAGCATGGGGAACTATATGGTCCGGGTTGAAGGTTGAAAAACCCTTTAAGTCGTCCCCACTTCTTCCTTTTTGTTGGGTGATACATTTATCTGAAGCCTCGCCTCCATGTTCAGTGTTTCAGAGCTCAGTTATCAGCCGATGCCTGCAGTAGATGTTTCCATTATCAAGGTTTTACCCTGAGAAATCTCAGCTTTTCCCTTCAGATTGTCTGTCGAGATGCTGTTTTACAGCTTTACTCTGACGATGGTAATCCACGCTCCCTGCATTCACCTTCAAACATCCACATAGTGCTCCTGTCTTCGGCCCGAGGAAACATCCACACTTAACAACTAAATCTATCTTCTCCTCTGAGGCGACCGTGGCGGTGATGGTGATGAATTGGCTCGCTGGCCGTGCCAAAACAACCCCGAGCCCGCAGGGACACTGCAGGGTCACAGAGGAGTTCCCACTAATTCATTCGCTGTCGAGTCCCTGATAGGCGGGGTGTAAGTTCAGGATAATATATAGTATTATACATTGTACCGTACTATACATTAAGTACTATACATGGAAATAACACTGCCGGGGTCTGAACTCAGTATCGCTCACACTTTAGAGTCACGCACTCCACAGCGCTGCGGAGGAAGGTCTGGCGAGTCCACTCAGCATTCCTAGATGGGAGGAAAACGTGCTCTGGTGTATCGGCATTTCTTTAGACCAATCACAGTCGTCTTGGGCGGTGCCGCTGCAAAATAGCCTCTGGAAGGAACTTGTTTTGGTGGAACATGTGTACGTTTGGAAGTAGTTTTAGTCGTCAACAGGAAACTCCGATTGGACAGATAGTCTAGCTAGCTGTCCGGATTTACCCTGCAGAGACCTGAGGACCAGGTACCCATAGTCCTCAGATTGGACAGATAGTCTAGCTAGCTGTCTGGATTTACCCTGCAGAGACCTGAGGACCAGGTACCCATAGTCCTCAGAAGTCCACCAGAGTTATCGGCCAAAGTGAGTGATATCCTGTCGAATTTCCGGCGGTATCAGAGCAATCCCGGAAGTGGACCGTCGTGGAAATACACCCGGATCGTTGCTCTGATTGGTTGAAGGACTATCCAATTGTGTACAGAGTCATTTGAACTATGCCCGTTGGTCACCTCTCTTGTGCAGTAGAAATCCAGAGCAGACCCCCCAGACCAACGCTCAATCTCAAATCTTACAAGATTGAGCTTGGTCTGGTGATAGCTGAGGTCCCGATTTGATTATTTTCCGATTCAATATCAAAAAGGTTTTGCATTGAAAATAGATTCACTTTTATTCATTAGTTTTGGTAAATTTTGAGTATTCGGTCTTGAAACTTTTACTTCTTTACCCCCCTGGCATTTTTTCCAAGTTGGACCGGTTCCCCCCGTCATCATGATGCAGTTCCCTCGTCCGTCCTCATTGGCCTGTCCTGCGTCTCACACTGAATTGTCATCATGTGGAGCCTCGGCAGTGCGTCTCTGTCTGGATCTTTGTGCTCTACGTCACCGTGGAAACTCCCGGCGGACGGCAAGACTCGCGCATTAAGAAGTGATGTTCACCCAGACATGTCTGATCCGAGCCAACAGCTCGGGGATCTGGGCAGTTAATGGACCTGAAAAGAAATCTTCTCTGGTCCTGCCCTACGTTATAGTACACAGTTGTTTCACCTTCATGTTGTCCTCATGTTGACCTCATGTTGTCCCCATGTTGTCCTCATGTTGTCCTCATGTTGTCCTCATGTTGTCCTCATGTTGTCCTATATCAGTGTTCTTTTTAATTCCCCAAAATAACATGATTGATTCCACACAACGCTCTTTGCCAAGTACAAATCTCTACTTTCATTAATTTTGGGGCGTCTTATTCAATTTTATAGCATTTGAAACCAAATTGAAGTGTTTTTGAAATAGTATTGAGAGTAAAAGTTGACATATTCCAGTCTGTGATTATCATCAACTTCCATTCCTTTAATTTTAGTCTCAATAATTCCTAATTTCTGCTTTTCTAACTCAAACATTAGGTATAATTTCCTATAAATGAGGTTTATTGACCATAAATTCCAAAAATAACTGTACAACTAAAGTTAATAAGTTAGTGTTACGTAGCGTTAAACATCGGAAAAAAGTGTCAAAAGCGTTAAAAAAAGGGACAAAAATGTAAAAACATCGATATAAAAGCCTCGACAAAAGTGTTCATTTTCAATTTTGACTGGAAGACAACACGTGGGTTAAAAAAACAGGGACAGGCAGCTAGCAGATAATGAGATGTTTCTTACACTACACACTGAAATGTTTGGGTGAAATTATCCAAAAGTAGTGAATGAATAATGCAGAAAACATGCATTTTTTTTTGTTTTTGTTTTTTACATCATGAACTTTTCTTACTCAGACACACACATTTCTTTGGGGTTTTCAGCCACTCTGTTTCCCAGGCCCTGCATGCTCTAACCCTTCACACATTTCCACATTTCCAAACACTTACATCCTTTTATTTGCAATTTCCCGGACTGCCAGTATGAGGAAAAGAGATCATCCAACATTTTCAATGAAAGATGTTGATAGGTGGAATATTTAACACTTTTGTCGTCTTCCACCACCAACCATGAAACACTATTTTTGCTTTTTCTGACATTTTTGTCACTTTTTCAATGTTGTGGATGCTTTTTTTGGTTTTTTCCAAAGTTATTTGATATTTGAGTTTTATGTTTAATGCACTTATTTCGAAGACACATTTATTGTGATGAAAAAACTGAAAATGGGACCCGAGGACAACACGAGAAAACTGAAAATGGGTCAAATTTGACCCGAGGACAACACGAGGGTTAAGCACGGAGGTTTTCAACTGTATTTCATCTATTCTAAGGATCTTCCACAGAAGGCTTAGTTTGAGGGAACCCGATCCCACAGCTGAGAATAGATTGGTGTACCCCTAAATCTATAACTCTGCCTCAGATTACGTTTCGGCAGAAAGACGGAGAGACCTGCAGCTCTGAATGAAACAAACCTTCATCCTTAAACAATAAAAATCTGTTTATGGTTTCATTTCATCAACGTTTTCAACAACAAGTTGGTATGGTAACGTACCAAATCACAGCAACCACCGACCAGTCACACGGGTGACCGTCATGTAGGGCTGCACTGTTAATTGCAATTTGATCAAACTCCCATTATGGATTAGTGCCGTATCCAGATCGCAGGGGTGATGCAATATTTGTTAAAGGCCAAATATGTATCAACAAATTCTGAATGAAGTATAAAAATCGGATACTACAGACTACAGAAAACATCTTTGTTTGGTACAGATCCTCGCAAGAATAACACTATATCATTTAAAAACATGTATTCTTGGGTCGGGGGGGTCTCCCTCTCCATTCGGCGTTGGATACATTGGCATCTTTTAATTTATACAGCAGTATTAGGACTTCTTCCTCCTTATCTGACCACTTCCATCCTCCCAAGGTCTGCAGGGACTCAATGAAAATGAGAATAATGATACAAAAGTTATCATTACCTCTAATATCGGGAATCATATCGCAATATAATTCAAGATGACCGTAATTTGATATTTTCCCCATATCGTGCAGCCATAGCATCAATCCGCGACGACAGTAAAGTTTAGACACCAAAACGACTATTTACGATTAGAAAATAGGACATGAACACCTGTTTCCTGGTGAAAGTCTTGTGTTTTCTCCTTAACTTCTCCAGGACATGAACACCTGTTTCCTGGTGAAAGTCTTGTGTTTTCTCCTTAACTTCTCCAGGACATGAACACCTGTTTCCTGGTGAAAGTCTTGTGTTTTCTCCTTAACTTCTCCAGGACATGAACACCTGTTTCCTGGTGAAAGTCTTGTGTTTTCTCCTTAACTTCTCCAGGACATGAACACCTGTTTCCTGGTGAAAGTCTTGTGTTTTCTCCTTAACTTCTCCAGGACATGAACACGTGTTTCCTGGTGAAAGTCTTGTGTTTTCTCCTTAACTTCTCCAGGACATGAACACCTGTTTCCAGGTGAAAGTCTTGTGTTTTCTCCTTAACTTCTCCAGGACATGAACACCTGTTTCCTGGTGAAAGTCTTGTGTTTTCTCCTTAACTTCTCCAGGACATGAACACCTGTTTCCTGGTGAAAGTCTTGTGTTTTCTCCTTAACTTCTCCAGGACATGAACACCTGTTTCCTGGTGAAAGTCTTGTGTTTTCTCCTTAACTTCTCCAGGACCTGAACACCTGCTTCCTGTGTTTTAGGAGCAAAACATCCCCCCCGACCTCCTCCCTACGAGGATCTTCACGCTCTTATCCAGTAGCAGTCGAGGCTCTGCTGACAGTAATGAATACATGGAATACAAACAAATAACAGTGCTTTACTTTGCATAGCTATATGAACGAATGGTTAATAACAACATCCTGCCCTAATAACCCTTACCCCAGTCTGGAAAAAGCTTAGTTCCTTATATATTTTCTCCCATCCGAGAGCTATGATGTTTTAACATATTGACCCTTCTGTTCACATACAAACAGATCAGTAATACATGACCTTTAGTTTGACATGACTGCTGTCAAATACAAGCTATGGACCTCAACTTGGACCCAATCAAACACTGTCAGCATTATTTGTTTCTTCTGAATCAATGGCGGCACATTGAAGAGAGGATTTATTGACCCATCGACCAGTCCACCTGCTCCATCGCGTCACACAGGACGTTGTGGCATTCTGCTGACATGCGTGGAAACCATATGGTCAATCAGATGTGTTTAAAGCTGCTCTTAAAAGCTTACATTGACACAGGGGCGGAGGGGTTTGTTGACAGTTCCAGATGTTTGAATCAGCTGTTTGGCAAATAACCAATACACACCGGATAGCGCAGCCCCTGAAGGACAGAGACATCATCGTTTGAAGCATATGCGTAGATTTCGGGCGGATGCAGAAGACATGTCCCGCAATATTTAGAAGAGGTACGTAGGGTTGTCCTTCTTAAAAAATGTGAAAGACAACCCACTAAAAATAACCTTTCAGGGGATCAAAACAGGTATATAGTCTTCTCACCTGTAAATATGTTTCTCAGGAGGTGTGTTCAGGTGCATTCTGGGCGTGCTGGTCTTACAGGGAGGTGTGTTCAGGTGCATTCTGGGCGTGCTGGTCTTACAGGGAGGTGTGTTCAGGTGCATTCTGGGCGTGCTGGTCTTACAGGGAGGTGTGTTCAGGTGCATTCTGGGCGTGCTGGTCTTACAGGGAGGTGTGTTCAGGTGCATTCTGGGCGTGCTGGTCTTACAGGGAGGTGTGTTCAGGTGCATTCTGGGCGTGCTGGTCTTACAGGGAGGTGTGTTCAGGTGCATTCTGGGCGTGCTGGTCTTACAGGGAGGTGTGTTCATGTGCATTCTGGGTGTATTGTTATCTTGAGGCAACGTAAAGTGATCACTGACCAACAACCTAACCCTAAGAACACAGTTGGACTTTGAAAGACCCCCTTCCCTGTTGTGTCTAATACACCCATCGTTTGAAGGATGAGGTTTAGGAGGAAACTCGACTTTTAGCATAGAAGTGTTGAAACAAAGAGAGAGGTCGTATATACTGGGAACACGACAGCTGTGATGATGCCTGCTGCTGGTTGGGTGTTCCCTCTGTGTGGAGTCCTGTTGTCTGAGAGCGGCTTTCTTTATTGCTCTGCAGCAGAGGAAGATTTCTGCGTATTTCTAAAACCGTTCCAGCATCGGCACTTGGGTTTTTCCATCATGGAAACAACTCTAATCCCATTTATTTTTGGTCAGTATTGAAATCAGGATTATTTAACACAATCAGTCGTTGACTTTGGGAAAGATGTTGCATAGATAGCAGATAGTGAGATGTTTTTTACAGTGTGTTCAGGGGACAGGCAGCTAGCAGATAGTGAGATGTTTTTTACAGTGTGTTCTGGGGACAGACAGCTAGCAGATAGTGAGATGTTTTTTACAGTGTGTTCAGGGGACAGGCAGCTAGCAGATAGTGAGATGTTTTTTACAGTGTGTTCTGGGGACAGGCAGCTAGCAGATAGTGAGGAGATGTTTTTTACAGTGTGTTCAGGGGACAGGCAGCTAGCAGATAGAGAGGAGATGTTTTTTACAGTGTGTTCAGGGGACAGGCAGCTAGCAGATAGTGAGATGTTTTTTACAGTGTGTTCAGGGGACAGGCAGCTAGCAGATAGTGAGATGTTTTTTACAGTGTGTTCAGGGGACAGGCAGCTAGCAGATAGAGAGGAGATGTTTTTTACAGTGTGTTCTGGGGACAGGCAGCTAGCAGATAGTGAGGAGATGTTTTTTACAGTGTGTTCAGGGGACAGGCAGCTAGCAGATAGTGAGGAGATGTTTTTTACAGTGTGTTCTGGGGACAGGCAGCTAGCAGATAGATGTTTGCTGTATGTGACAAAAAATATTGTAGCCTAAAAAAACGTGTGACCTTTAATGCATCACCTTTAATGCGGGTAATATTAGAAACAGCTTGTAGTGAAGCTTTAACACAAGCCTTTAAATCTCACTAAGATCAAGTGTGTGTGCTGTAAATCCAAACGTAAAGCCGCAGTTATTTGTCCATCTAAATAAAGGAGTCAGGCCGGTTCTAGCCAGATGGGTTCTGGGTGTAATCACATAAATAAACCCAACTGTTCTGCCGACCCTGAGTCGCCTTCTTCAGAGCCGTCTCGCTCAGATTTATCCCACCACATCCAGTCTGTGAAAAAGCTATTTCTGCCACTTTTAACAGTTTATTTCCCATGATACCCATGCGCATATATCACACTCGCAGAGTGTTTGGATGACAGAGACAGAGAGTGTGAGAGGGTCTCCTTTCCTGGTGATAGGAAGAATATTCTGGGAGGAAATACATATCTGCACATGCAGGAGGAGAAAAGAAAAGGAGGAGATTTGTTATTTTTCTTTTTAGAAAAGGAGAGACTGGATGGTCTGACTTTTTTGCACATGAGGGAGGTACTTTAATATATTTACTGCAGAAGGGAGGGAAATGCACGTTTTCCTCCATTACATTTAATAAGATTAAGATTAGACTTTATTGTCCACCTTGGGTTCTCCAAAACATTAAAACTCAACCATGACACCACGTGCTGGTCTAACAGGGAGGTGTGTTCAGGTGCATTCTGGGCGTGCTGGTCTTACAGGGAGGTGTGTTCAGGTGCATTCTGGGCGTGCTGGTCTTACAGGGAGGTGTGTTCAGGTGCATTCTGGGCGTGCTGGTCTTACAGGGAGGTGTGTTCAGGTGCATTCTGGGCGTGCTGGTCTTACAGGGAGGTGTGTTCAGGTGCATTCTGGGCGTGCTGGTCTTACAGGGAGGTGTGTTCAGGTGCATTCTGGGCGTGCTGGTCTTACAGGGAGGTGTGTTCAGGTGCATTCTGGGCGTGCTGGTCTTACAGGGAGGTGTGTTCAGGTGCATTCTGGGCGTGCTGGTCTTACAGGGAGGTGTGTTCAGGTGCATTCTGGGCATGCTGGTCTTACAGGGAGGTGTGTTCAGGTGCATTCTGGGCGCATTACTATCTTGAGGCAGCATTCCATTGTTATTTTAAGAGAATTTGTAAAATGCACCTAGGCTCGTACGCAGAGACGCACACTATGCTTGTTACACACACAGGGACACACACTATGAGCATCATGACAAAATGAGCATCCTGATGTGTTGAAGAAGACATGAAACTAGCGATTGAGACCCTAAACTCGTTATGAAAATGTGTACCGAGGTAATAAATCACGGGAGAAGTAGGCTCATCTTCCCATAGACTTCTATAGAAACAGACTTCTTCTTGGAGCTCAGATTAGGAAACACCGGTTCAAAGTAGGAAGCATTACCAGGCGACCCCGTGAGTTCCTCTTTCACTGTGTCAGGCCGATCGATGGTCCTCCATCACTGCAATGAAAGCATCGATATCAATACCTCTGTCACGGCAGCACAGTTGTGTTTCCTAATAGCCTTTTTTCAAAGTGATTTCCCAGATTTCCGCTGTGTTCTTGATGGTTCCTGCTCATAATTCATCAATAAGTTGTTGTGTGTGTACGGTGCTGCCAGAGACTCAGGACCACTTTGGAAAGGGGACAAGAACGCAGGCGAGTCAGCGCAGAGAGATCAGCAGCTCACACAGCACCCCATGGGGACATACGGAGCAGAATCAGCTTATAATTACATTTTATACGCTTAAATATGCACAATATGCCTTTTTGAGGCGGCAGGAAGTGATCACACCACTGAAGTCAGTAATGCAGCATTTCATTGTTATTTACAGCACACACACACAAGATTAAAAATAAAAATATGACGATGCAAATCCTCCATCATAAGCAGCAGGGGTGGAGATCTCCACTTTTTATGAAGCTGTTGTGTTAAGGTAAATTAAGAAAAACTGCATAGTTCACATTCAGATCAAACCATTCAGCAAGCGTTCTCCGGCGTCGACTAGAGACGATGACATCTTTCACGATAAGATGATGCCCCAACGGGCTAGTGCGTTGTTATAGTTACTCACCCGACGTGTAGGGTTGGGTACCAAAACCTGGTTCCACTAAAAAATATCACACTGTCTCTGTAGTCTACAGTTAGCTAGCTACTGTAAATGTAGGCTACTTTTAAAATGGGTAAGCCAGCTTTCACGAAGCGTAGCACACATGGCGCCATTTTGATGCCAACAAGCCATCACCTGTCGTTAGCATCCCATTGACTCCCATTCATTTTGCCGCCACTTTGTTAGCGAATAACTTTCCATCTGAAGCCTTTAAAGACTCTATGTGTCCGTTGTTTATTTCTAAAGAAACACGACAATGTATAAAAGGCTCCGTTACCTCGTAGCTTACGTTACGGCTCCGTAGCAGACGTTTTTATAAAAATAGGCTAACGATTGGCTCATAACCATGCGACTTACTTACTTTTTACGATGATAAAATTACTGTTTTTTTAATGGAGTCTGGTGGGTTTGGCGATATATTACAAACCTCACTTATTGTGTCTTTTTATACACCGGTCTGTGTTTCCCTGGGGATCAAAGATCAAAATCTGACTGTATCGGTGAGGTTTCTGTGTGTGAAACGCTCTGACAACCACAAACCTGCTCACCCAGCGCGGTTGCCATGGTAACGCTCGCAGACGAGGTGCGACTGGTGATCCCTGACAGGGCTGACGGAGGAGGGGGAGGGAGGGAAACGAGCAGCAGTCGCCATGGTGATCTGGAGACATTTGAGGGATACTCCAGCGAAAGTGGATCTTGCAGCTGTTGCCGTGGAGACGCACGATGCATGTCATCCAAGGTTTAGTGGAATGAAGTGGGGGGGGGGAGCAGTGATACAGCACCTTAATGTGCTGTGTGTGATTACGCTGCAAGATATGGATGTCAGGAAAAAACACACACATGCAACGTCAATGTAATGAATGCGTCTATTCATAGTTATATTTATGTGGGTGTAAAGGGTCATTTATTTATAACTGGGGGCCAAAACAACTGGTGAAAGTCTTGTGTTTTCTCCTTAACTTCTCCAGGACATGAACACCTGTTTCCTGGTGAAAGTCTTGTGTTTTCTCCTTAACTTCTCCAGGACATGAACACCTGTTTCCTGGTGAAAGTCTTGTGTTTTCTCCTTAACTTCTCCAGGACATGAACACCTGTTTCCTGGTGAAAGTCTTGTGTTTTCTCCTTAACTTCTCCAGGACATGAACACCTGTTTCCTGGTGAAAGTCTTGTGTTTTCTCCTTAACTTCTCCAGGACATGAACACCTGTTTCCTGGTGAAAGTCTTGTGTTTTCTCCTTAACTTCTCCAGGACATGAACACCTGTTTCCTGGTGAAAGTCTTGTGTTTTCTCCTTAACTTCTCCAGGACATGAACACCTGTTTCCTGGTGAAAGTCTTGTGTTTTCTCCTTAACTTCTCCAGGACATGAACACCTGTTTCCTGGTGAAAGTCTTGTGTTTTCTCCTTAACTTCTCCAGGACATGAACACCTGTTTCCTGGTGAAAGTCTTGTGTTTTCTCCTTAACTTCTCCAGGACATGAACACCTGTTTCCTGGTGAAAGTCTTGTGTTTTCTCCTTAACTTCTCCAGGACATGAACACCTGTTTCCTGGTGAAAGTCTTGTGTTTTCTCCTTAACTTCTCCAAGACATGAACACCTGTTTCCTGGTGAAAGTCTTGTGTTTTCTCCTTAACTTCTCCAGGACATGAACACCTGTTTCCTGGTGAAAGTCTTGTGTTTTCTCCTTAACTTCTCCAGGACATGAACACCTGTTTCCTGGTGAAAGTCTTGTGTTTTCTCCTTAACTTCTCCAGGACATGAACACCTGTTTCCTGGTGAAAGTCTTGTGTTTTCTCCTTAACTTCTCCAGGACATGAACACCTGTTTCCTGGGTGAAAGTCTTGTGTTTTCTCCTTAACTTCTCCAGGACATGAACACCTGTTTCCTGGTGAAAGTCTTGTGTTTTCTCCTTAACTTCTCCAGGACATGAACACCTGTTTCCTGGGTGAAAGTCTTGTGTTTTCTCCTTAACTTCTCCAGGACATGAACACCTGTTTCCTGGTGAAAGTCTTGTGTTTTCTCCTTAACTTCTCCAGGACATGAACACCTGTTTCCTGGTGAAAGTCTTGTGTTTTCTCCTTAACTTCTCCAGGACATGAACACCTGTTTCCTGGTGAAAGTCTTGTGTTTTCTCCTTAACTTCTCCAGGACATGAACACCTGTTTCCTGGGTGAAAGTCTTGTGTTTTCTCCTTAACTTCTCCCGTGACATGAACTCTACTCCCCCAGATTGAAGGCCCTGTGTCTTAGGAGCCACACCTCCACCCTGACCTCCTCCCTACGCGGATCCTCACAGCCTTGTAAATAATACATGGACCTCCCTGCATTGCAGTCCGAGTGACTGATGAGATGTCTGCGCTCTTTTCCATGTTGGCAAAAGAAATGCAATACGAGCTTTGTGGTCATACGTGTGATTGAATGCGAAGCTACGTCGGGTGTAGCAGCCCGGTCTCACGGCACTTCGTGGCGTGATTTGATCTATTGATTCGTGTGACGGGGACACGTTTTTTTTCATGGGGGCTCCTGTGTGTCGTATTAGAGGAGGAGGACTTCTTGGCTCGTTTTCACCGTTTTCTCTGCACTAAAAGTTAATGTTTCTATGCGTGTAAAAATGAGTAGTCAACAGGGGTTTGATGAAGAGCTTTAATCCGTACCAATTAATCAGTTTTATTTCTTTTTTTAATCATCTCAGAGTTTTCTGATGACCTCTTTACCTCTGGCTCTGATTAATATCCTGGTGCTTCCTGTCCATCTGCGTCATCTGTCTCTTCTGGGACAGTTTGTCCACTTTGTTCCAGAATTAATGAGTGTGCCTCCAGGCTTCTCCACCCTGACCGGTCAAGGTCGGAGCGCAGTGATTTGCAGCCTTGTCAGGTGGAGCTAGAGAGAGAGAGAAAGACCGGGAGTGTGAGTGACAGCGGCGGCTGTGAACTCTCCGTTAATGAACCAATCAGTGACTGTAGAATTAGATCAGATTAGGTAATACTTTATGTATCCCACAGTGGGGAAATTCCCTTATTACAGCAGTTTCCTACAGTAAAAGCAAAAAAACAAACAGGGAAACACACAAACAGGCAAAACAGACAATGAATAAAAGGTATTGAATGAATGTAAAGTGGCATTAAATAAAAGGTATTAAATAAAAGGTATTTTAAAGTGTGGTTGCCATTGTACAAAAACAATATTGCAGTGTAAGTAATTAAGTGACATTAAAATTAAATTGAATATGTAATTAAATAATATAGCAAAAGTAAGTAACCATGATATTTACCTGTGACCATAAATAATATTGAAAAATAAGTACTTGTAATGGAAAAATATAAATACAGATAATAAAAATATACAGAGAGTATGTGGAGTAATTGAAAAAGAGGAAGAGAAACTACAACATTATAAGGTGGTGCAGGTGGTGTAGAGTCTGACAGTGACCTGCGGTACCTCTCCTTCTTACACCGGGGGTGGCGGGGGTAATACATGTTACCTAGACCTGCAGGTCATACATGTTACCTAGGTTACAGGTAATACATGTAACCAAGAACTGCAGGTAAAACATGTTACCTAGGTTACAGGTAATACATGTTACCTAGACCTGCAGGTAATACATGTTACTTAGACCTGCAGGTAATACATGTTACCTAGACCTGCAGGTAATACACGTTACCTAGACCTGCAGGTAATACATGTTACCTAGACCTGCAGGTAATACACGTTACCTAGACCTGCAGGTAATACACGTTACCTAGACCTGCAGGTAATACATACCTAGACATAGAGTCAGCCAGACGGACAGAGAGGCAGTCATGGATCAGAGTTAGCGATGCCAAGGTGTGTTTGGGATACTGACACTGATTGGTTACACCTCCCCCTGCCAAGACAGTAATGGCTTCCCCGGCCTCAAGGGCGATCAGGTGATAAATAACAGCCTCTGGCAGGCGAAAACCTCCGAGACCCGGTCCGGCTCTCTGCTGAACTCATGTGCTGAACACGCTGCACTGTCACGGAAGACTTGTGTCTTATGGATGCGCAGACAGTGTTGTTGTCATTACAGTGAAACACATGAACTGATACTTTACATGGACAGTGTGACAGTACGCTTTATTAAAGGGGTTATTGAAGGGGACTATTTGGGGTTTAGAAAGTCATAAAGTAAAATAAATGGATTTATAGTAAAGGGGCAACTCTTACAGAACCCCCCCCCCCATAACTCAAGTTGCACCTGTTGAAAATAACAATCACATGATGCGCTGTTCCTCCTTTTAATGAACCGCCTGTGTTTTTCAACACTGTAAAAAATGGCTGTGAAATCTCCAGTTATTTCCTTTAGATTTCACAGTAACACTATTGGATATGATTTTTACAGAAAGCAGTAAAGTACATTACAACCTTGTCACCATGACAACATCACAGTAGTCAAAGCATTACTGTAAAAAAATCACAATATAGCCACTATAGTACTGTAAATAGTAAAGTAAACTACTGTATTTTTTATCTTATGTTGTATACATTATACATAAAATACTGTAAATGGAAGTACGGTACCTTTACTGTAAAAATTCACAGTAACTTGCTGCCAATTGTCACAGTAAGTTACTGTAAATTTCACGTTAAATTTGTTACGGTGAATGCTGAAATCATGTATTTTGGATTATAGGACACAGGAAAAGAGCAGAGTGTTATATTAAAAGAAAAGATAACAGAACAATAAACCAGCTTACACAAAAGTACATTACAGTACAGTACATTACCAGTCATTAACCCTCATGTTGTCCTTGGGTCAGATTGACCTGTTTTTGAGTTAATTGTTTGTTTTTTTGTCACAAAAAAATGCGCCGCGCTGAAAATGTCAAGATTAAAAATATCAAAACACTTTGGAAAAAATACCAAAAATAGTAAAAAAAAGGCACCCACAACATTGAAAAAGTGACAAAAATGTTGGGAAAAGCAATAAAATGTTGAAAAATGGGTTAAACGCCTCCCCTCATCAGTATACCGTACAGTAACATCCCATTTATTTTCATTCCCCTCACATCCACTCGCACACGGTCCGCTACCCAATCTGAGCACAGATATTGACTCGTATTACTCGTATAATACTTGTATTCGGCAAAAGTGCTTTATCCATACCGGATAAATGGATGGAGGGAACTACTAGAACTGTTGGGTCCTTGTAAATTCTGGAGTGTGGTCTAGACCTGCTCTATCTGGTCTAGACCTGCTCTATCTGGTCTAGACCTGCTCTATCTGGTCTAGACCTGCTCTACCTGTAAAGTGTCTTGAGATAACTCTTGTTATGAATTGATACTATAAATAAAATTGAATTGAATTGAAATGGATACTAGTTTCAGCCGAGTATCCGGCTCATCTCTAGAAATAAGTCATTATAAATTGATGAAATGCAATAACTAAGGCCTTATTGTTGCTTTGACCCAGCTGGAGCCATCACAGGGTTAAAAGTTAGCCTCCCTTCATCAGTACACCGTACAGTAGCATCACATTTATTTTCATTCCCTCACTTCCACTCAGAGACAGCTGGTCGTAGTGACGCCCGCCCTGCGGATCGCGATGATAATTCATGGCTTCTGGAACTGGGTCAATAAATCTGCTTTCATAACTCCGGTAAATAAAAACAAATGGCTGCTTATTAAAAAGCTGAGAGACACAGAGCCTCTCGTACCGTCCCTCCGAGACGCCTAATCGTGTGATTTTTCATCATCACGCCGTTCTGCAGTTAATAACTGCCAGGACAGCGAGCCGCGGCTGATTGGAGAGCGGGACGGGGACGGATGGTATTGATTGATTGATTGATTGATGAGTGAGCGATGACTTTTAGGATCGACGGGTGGAGGACGTAGAGCTCCTCCACCAGGTGCAGCACCGCAGCTCCGAGGACCCGAGGACATCTTCTCCAGTATTTTGCTTATTTCCTCATGCAGTTCATCAATTATATTTTGATAGTTCATATTATCTGCTTCTACGTCTATTAAAATTCACTTTAACGGCCCCATGGCATGAAAATGTCCCTTTATGAGGTTTTTTAACATTAGTGCCCCCAGCCTGCCTATGGCCCCCCAGTGGCTAGACATGGTGACAGGTGTAAACCGAGCCCTGGGGATCCTGCTCTGCCTTTGAGGAAATGAAAGCTCAGATGAGCTGATCTGGAGTCTATTGCCCCTTATGAGGTCATAAGGGGCAAGGTTACCTCCCCTTTCTCTGCTTTGTCCGCCCAGAGAATTTGCCCCCCCCCCATTAGATAGAAAAAGTGAGACATCATCTCTCCTCTCCCTCTTTCATTTCAATTTGTCTTCCTTGCTTTCCATCTTTTCTTCTTTCTTTTGTTGTTTTTTCCCCTTCTTTCCTTCTTTCTCCCTCCTTTTCATTCACACTTTTTCCTCTTCCCTTTGGTGTTTATGTCTTTTCTATCTTTTCTTACGGCACTCTCTTTCTTTTCCTTCTTTCCTTTCGTCTTCATTGCTTTCCTTCAACATTTCTGTCTTTTCTTCTTCCCTTCAGCACTTCTTCTCTTCTTCATTTCAGGCCTTCTTTCTGTCCCTTTATCTGGCACTTTCCTTCATTCTTCATTTCCTTTTTCCTTTTGTTCCTTCTTTCTTTGGCTCTTCTGTCCATTCTGTCCCTTCTTCCCTCTTTTCTCATTTCACTAAGTCTTCCTTTCCTTCTGTCCTTCGTCTTTTTGCTTTCAGCACATCTCTCCTCCTTCCTCTTGCTCTCCAATTCAATTTGTCTTCCTTGCTTTCCATCTTTTCTTCTTTCTTTTGTTGTTTTTGTCCCTTGTTTTCTTTCCTTTCCTAGGGTGCTTTTCCCCTCCTTTCCTTTCCTTTCTGCACTCTCTCTCTCTCTCTCTCTTTTTCCTTTTTCCTTCTATCTTCATTGCTTTCCTTCACCAGTTCTGTCTTTTCTTCTTCGTTTCAGGCCTTCTTTCTGTCCCTTTATCTGGCACTTTCCTTCATTCTTCATATCCTTTATCCTTTTGTTCCTTCTTTCTTTGGCTCTTCTGTCCATTCTGTCCCTTCTTCCCTCCTCTCTTATTTCACTAAGTCTTCCTTTCCTTCTGTCCTTCCTTTTTACCTTTCTCACCTCATCTGAAAACATGGTTTGACAGGTTTTGATGGTGAAACTTAATTCTACTTTTCTTAAATATTACTACGGTTGTTACCTGTTAAAAAGTAAAACTCTCTAATCTGGTCCCTTCCTGCAGATGGTTTGTGTCCTCGTTCTGCTTCAGTCCAGAAACATTTACATTCATTTAACTACAGTGTGACTGTGGCAGCCATATTTGTCTTCTGCCCATCTTCTCCCATCCATTACCGAGGGGCAGAGAGGCGTTACTGAACCTCATTTCTTACATTTCCTTCAGAATGACCCTAATTATACGGTCAGGAAATCTAAGATAATTAGCACTCAGGATTTGAGATTTGGTCCTTAAATCCCCAAAGATGAGGCCAACCAAGGGCGTCAAAAAGACTGGGGGAGAAGTCACAATTATTTAAAATCTGGTCCAGAACCAGCCGACAGACGGCGTCCCTTTATCTGCTGCAAACATCCGCTTTACAACACGCAACTCTATCTCGTCGCCCCGTCTGGAAGGTACATTCTTTACTTAATAAGGCCTGCGAAAGCTTCAGGGGGCGAAGTTACGTCTGATTTGAACCCAAACACCTTTTTTCTAAACTTAACTAATGGGGGTGTAAATGTCACAACTGGATCTGAGTCCAATTCTTAGGCTCACGATTTGATTCAATATCGATTCTCGCTTCAGAAAACTATTTACAGTGTGTAAATGTAGTTACTTTCCCCATGTATGTACAGTGTGTATGTAGTATTTTTATATATATATATATATATATATATATATATATATATATATATATACTGTATATATACAAATCCTCATGAATAATATGGATAATTATTCATGGGGATTTGTTTATTTGTTATTTTAACATCCTGTGTGTGTGTGTGTGTGTGTGTGTGTGTGTGTGTGTGTGTGTGTGTGTGTGTGTGTTGTGTGTGATGATGTCTGTAAGCAACTGGGACCTTTTTTATTTTTTTATTTTTATTTCTTTATTTTATTTTAACATTTGATTGCAGTATACAAAAAAAAAATCATTTTTAATTATCAAAATTTGAATTGATATTTGGGATCGGTAGAGCTGGAATGGCGATTTCGCTTACGAATCGATTTCTTTGCACCACCCCCATTAACTCACTAGCGTTGGCGTCTAAACCAAACTGGGACTGTTTCACAACGTTACCGACGCGTTAAAAACCGGCGCCCGTTAACTTGTCTGGTTTACATATGAGGACGGAGAACGCTCCTGTGGGTCATATTAGAGGGGGGGCAAACAACAGAAAGAAAGACTCAATCAAGCGTTGCTGTCGTTGGTCTGCTCAGTTTTCTCTCTTCAAAAACCAAAAACCAAGAACAGCATGAGAACTTGAATCTGCGGCTGAGCGACGTCCTCGTCCAATCACAGCAGCTCTCCCAGGGATCTGCATATAGCAGACACAGAAGGAGAGCCTCAATGATCTCGGCCCACCGCTGAGTCTGGTCCCATGAGGCCGCGGGGCTGCAGATGTCTTCGTGACGGGACTGTGAGAGTCGTTCTGATTGGCTCGTGTTGAGGATGGGAAGCTCTCCGCTTTGACAGTCACCGCGGCGACTAAAAACCTCCCGCAGGTTGATGTTTCAGAGAGAAATCCTCCTGAGGAGTCTCTGAACGCCTAAATCAACAAATGCTCCATAATTGGCTCTAATGAGTCAGATTAGTTGTACTAATTACATGGTTTGTGCTGTTCAAACATCAGTAAGCACACAACGAGGCCGTGTTTGCTGTCCTCTAACATTGACCAGGGTTAGATTAGATTAGATTCAGGTACAGGTACAGGTTCAGGTACAAATACAGACACAGGTACAGGTTCAGGTTCAGGTACAAGTACAGGTACAGGTACAGGTTTAGGTACAGGTTCAGGTACAGGGACAGGTTCAGGTACAAATACAGATACAGGTACAGATACAGGTACAGGTACAGGTTCAGGTACAAGTACAGGTACAGGTACAGGTTTAGGTACAGGTTCAGGTACAGGGACAGGTTCAGGTACAAATACAGATACAGGTAAAGGTACAGGTTCAGGTACAGGTACAGATACAGGTAAAGGTACAGGTACAGGTACAGATACAGGTACAGGTACAGATACAGGTACAGGTACAGATACAGGTAAAGGTACAGGTTCAGGTACAAATACAGATACAGGTAAAGGTACAGGTACAGGTACAGATACAGGTACAGGTACAGATACAGATACAGGTACAGGTACAGATACAGGTAAAGGTACAGGTACAGGTATAGATACAGGTACAGGTACAGATACAGGTACAGGTACAGATACAGGTACAGGTACAGGTACAGATACAGGTACAGGTACAGATACAGGTACAGATACAGATACAGGTAAAGGTACAGGTACAGATACAGGTACAGGTACAGGTACAGGTTCAGGTACAGATACAGGTAAAGGTACAGGTACAGATACAGGTACAGGTTCAGGTACAGATACAGATACAGGTAAAGGTACAGGTACAGATACAGGTACAGGTACAGGTACAGGTTCAGGTACAGATACAAGTACAGATACAGATACAGATACAGGTACAGGTTCAGGTACAGGTACAGGTTCAGGTACAAGGCAACGAAATGCAGTTTAGGTCTAACCAGAAGTGCACTAGCAGCAGGTGCAGGATATACACTGGTTCCATAAGTGCAGGACATGGATATGTACTGAATATAACACACAGGTGGATATTACTATAAATAGAGTTTTTACAGATATGTACAATGATCATAATATACAGATGGGTGTTACTATAACAGACTTTACAGGTGAATATGTACTATGTATATATATATACAAATGGCTATTACTATAAACAGAATTGTTAAAGATATATATATATATATATAATAAATTAGGCTAAATTGAGCAGTATAACAATGGATTTAAAGGTAGTACAAATAAAGTTTGGACAGAAGCTATCCGAATTAAAGTGCAGTGGAAAGTAATGGATGTTAGTGTCTTTATGCTCAGTTCAGCTGATTCAGCTGATGTTATGGATTCATATTCCTGCTTATCTGGGATATATTCCCTTATGACTTGTCTTGGTCCTTTCCAGAGTATAAACTGAGGCCTGAATGATGTCTGTACCAGTGAAGGTAGACATTGTTGTCATTAGTCTCGTAGTCTCATTAGTCTGACTGTGACAGATTCTCCTTCTCTTTTTCATCTTCTATAGGAGAGACTTTGTCTCCAGTTGTTATTCCTGAAAACGTAGAGAAAATGAAGCCATTAGACTAACATTGTTCATGAGGCTGGGAAGAGAAGGCAGACGAGCAACACGTCCACATTACGGGGTTCGTATGATATCGTACGAAACTACGGCGACCACCGGCTGGTCACATGACCGCTACGTTTAGCAGTCTTTACAGTTAAATCTAGCCGAGAAATGGTGACTCCGGTACAGTGCCGTTAAAAAAATAAAATCACACTATAATCAATGAAAATCAATGATTTACTCCAATATCGTGAATCATATCGCAATATCAGCAGTTAGATATTTTCCTAAAACTCTCCATCACACGAAAAAGTCTCCTCTCAGAGATTCCCCCATCTCGTTAACGGCGTGCTGCTCGCTGTCCTTTCCCACCGCTGTCTGCATATCGCCAAGCAAATTAACTGTCAAAATTGCATCGTCTGCACTCTCTTTATTGAATCTCATTGTTAGGAGTTCTCAGGGGTTGAATCAGCTCGGGGGGGCCCGGCGGGGCCGAGCCTCCGCGGGGGGGGGGCTGGATATAAAGGGGATTAAAGGAG
The DNA here is from genome assembly GCA_013375575.1 of Percina caprodes. NCBI lineage: Eukaryota > Metazoa > Chordata > Actinopteri > Perciformes > Percidae > Percina > Percina caprodes. The sequence goes on along the minus strand of JABXJD010000250.1, from coordinate 90,254 downwards.
AAACATAGAGGCTGTACAGGTGCTCTCATTACTACCGACATATCGTGACTTTTAATAACAAATAAAACAACATCCAACAACAGATGGATTCAAGTGTACACTAAGAAATAAATCCATAAATAATTCTCTCAGATAAAGTCATTTTGACGCTTGTTTCAATGCTTCTTATTTACTTTTTGGCGCTTTTTTACACATTTTCAGCGCTTTTTGTTCTAGTTTTGAAGCTTTTTTGAGGCTTTTGACGCTCCCTTATCCAGGGACCTACCGGGGAAATGCAGACGGAGCACAGATCCCATAATCCCACAGATCCCAAGTCCCATAATGCAATCTGATTTATCAATAAACACAAATACAACTGTGAATCACTTTCTATGGACAATTTCTGTAAGAAAACATACAGTCATACAACTGTTAATAAACAGACATTTATTAGAGTAGCTGATTGAACATATTTCAGACGGATTTAGGTTCAAGGTCCCAGTCCCAGAAAACATAATCTGGATAAATTAATACATGTACAGTATAAAATACAATACATTTCCAGTAGAAAGCCTGACATCCTGCACACGATCTGTCTGCTTCTTCTCTCTTCTCAAAATCACTTCTCCGTGGGAACAACCAACTCTGAGCTAGCAAATGAATGGGGGGGGGGATAACCAGACGCCTCCCGATACAATATCATCACGATACTTATGCCACGATATGACATTATTGCGATTTTAAATATATTGCAATACACTGCGATATATTGCAATATATAACCTTTTCTCCAACTTCTAATTTTTTCCAATTTCAAATGTCTTTAATGGGTCGGATTTGATTAGACTTGTCTTTAATGGGTTGGACTTGATAAGACTTGTCTTTAATGGGTCGGATTTGATAAGACTTGTCTTTAATGGGTCGGATTTGATTAGACTTGTCTTTAATGGGTTGGACTTGATAAGACTTGTCTTTAATGGGTCAGATTTGATTAGACTTGTCTTTAATGGGTTGGACTTGATAAGACTTGTCTTGAATGAGTTGGTCTTGATTAGACTTGTCTTGAATGAGTTGGACTTGATTAGACTTGTCTTTAATGGGTTGGACTTGATTAGACTTGTCTTGAATGAGTTGGACTTGATTAGACTTGTATTGAATGAGTTGGACTTGATTAGACTTGTCTTGAATGAGTTGGACTTGAACAGACTTGTCTTGAATGAGTTGGACTTGAACAGACTTGTCTTGAATGAGTTGGACTTGATAAGACTTGTCTTGAATGAGTTGGACTTGATTAGACTTGTCTTGAATGAGTTGGACTTGATTAGACTTGTCTTGAATGAGTTGGACTTGATAAGACTTGTCTTGAATGAGTTGGACTTGATTAGACTTATCTTGAATGAGTTGGACTTGATAAGACTTGTCTTGAATGAGTTGGACTTGATTAGACTTGTATTGAATGAGTTGGACTTGATTAGACTTGTCTTGAATGAGTTGGACTTGAACAGAATTATCTTGAATGAGTTGGACTTGATAAGACTTGTATTGAATGAGTTGGACTTGATTAGACTTGTCTTGAATGAGTTGGACTTGAACAGAATAATCTTGAATGAGTTGGACTTGATAAGACTTGTCTTAAATGAGTTGGACTTGATTAGACTTGTCTTGAATAAGTTGGACTTGACCAGAATTATCTTGAATGAGTTGGACTTGACTAGACTTGTCTTAAATGAGTTGGACTTGACTAGACTTATCTTGAATGGGTTGGCGTCTGGTTTCTGTCCCTCTGGCTTTTTATTGATTGTTTAAAAATGAAGATTAGGGAATGCTCCATGATATATTTTTTAGTTAGTATCAGTAAAAGTTTCACTTAAACAGATTATTGATTTTCAAAGTAGTTGCAATTAATTTAATAATAATCCATTAATCCATTAATCGTTGCAACTTTAGTCCATTTGTCTTTCTTTCTTTTGTCCTTCTAACCTTTCTGGCTTTCCTGTGTTTTCATTTCCTTTTTCCTTCACTTCTGAACACTTCCGTTCACTTCAACATCTTCTCTCAACATTTCTTTTGCCGTTTCCGCCATTTGTTATTATTTTTTTAACAGATACAGATATTGTTCCGCCCTTTGATTTCCGCACGCTCCAGTCTGCGTGTGTCAGGTCTGACGGGCATCGGCATCGCTCCGGGGGCATCATTGAACAAACTATTCGAAGCGGAATAGGAAGCCAGATCAGTTGCAGATCAGTATCTCATGGAGTTGACATCAACTTCCTCCACTCGCTCCAGGATTATCTCTGTCCTCTGGAAAACGTTGATGAAAAAAAATGCTCCGCTTTCATTTTAGGGGACAGGAAGTGTGTGAAAATGTGACGACAATGACGCACAGACAGAACCGCGACACTGGGCTCAGGCATCAATCAACCTGCTCTCAGCTATCGCTTTGCTTCTGGTGAATTATGTAAAACTCTTTCCAGGATGTAAAATATTCATGTTGTTATCGTTGTTCACAAACTTCTCCGAGATGTCAACATTGCCTAATGGCAACACAACAGGCCATGAATGATTTAAATCAGTTTTAGAGCAGGAGGCTGAAGCAGAGCGATCAATGCTCCACTGTTTTATTGCTTTTTGGTAGGTATGTTCATGGATGTGGGTAGGGCATGGAAGGAGACCACTTGAAATGATTGTATGAAATGACAGCATTTATTAGCTTAATTCACTTCTGGCTTTTTTCCTCCAGTCTGTCTTCTCTTGAAAAACGCCCACATAAGTAATTTGTTCAAGCAGCAATTATAACCTATGTTTCTAGTGGCGGCCCCCTCCAATGGAGCAAGCAGAAAGTAAGGTGAGGAAGTATAAGAGAGTCAAATGTCCAGGATGGGTCAAACAATGGACTTTTTTTTATCTCCAGAGAACGGGTTGAGTTGATAAGACTTGTCTTGAATGGGTAGGACTTGATAAGACTTGTCTTGAATGGGTATGACTTGATAAGACTTGTATTGAATGGGTAGGACTTGATAAGACTTGTCTTGAATGGGTAGGACTTGATAAGACTTGTCTTTAATGGGTTGGACTTGATAAGACTTGTCTTTAATGGGTTGGACTTGATAAGACTTGTCTTTAATGGGTTGGACTTGATAAGACTTGTCTTTAATGGGTTGGACTTGATAAGACTTGTCTTGAATCAGTTGGACTTGATAAGACTTGTCTTTAATGGGTTGGACTCAATAAGACTTGTCTTTAATGGGTTGGACTTGACCAGACTTGTCTTGAACAAGTCATTTACTTCTGGCTTTTTTTCTTGAGTCTGTCCTCTCTCGAAAAACGGCCACATAAGTCGTTTGTCAAGCAGCAATTATAACCTGACACACGTGATGACTGTAGAGCTTCACTGTCTCCTAGAAATGATGTTCATATGCCACAAATAAGGAAAAATAAAGTGGACCAGATTATGTTTTAACATAAGAGAAAATGTCGTTAATCAACCTGTCTGGCGAGTTTAAAGAAAGATGACAACACATCAATATCCATTATTTTCCGCTTATTTCCGTTCATTTTTCATTTGTTTTGCTCCTTTCTTCCACAGTAAGATGTAAAATACTCTGTTTGTCAGAGAAGATATTAAATGTGACTTTTTACTATTTATTCCCTTTACTTACATTTATTTTTTCCCTGTTTATCTTTAGAGTGCCTTGTATGTTTTCCCTATGCCTTGCTGTGGGATTAATGAAAGATTTTGAATTCAATTAAATAGAAAGGTTCTGATTTTTTTACTTCCATAACTATTCAGCAGCCACCCAAGGTCTGAGCTACAACAGTGTCTGCGCTGTCCAACGAGCTGAAAAAGAACAAAAAAAAAGCATGTTTTTTCCACAGATGCGAGGGTGGCGAGAATATCGGACACGCAGGGCTGGATTCAGGGTAATTGGCAGGGTTGCTTTGGGCAGTTGTGCAGCTGGTTGACTTTATTTAGTGCATTTTCACTTCATATATCATATCAGGGTGGGTAACTCCAGACTTTCTGGGCTGTGCTCCAGTGTACACGGAAATTAAAATAGCTATTTGTAGGTGTGTATCCAATTAATTTCAGCTCTGAGAGGACTAAATATAGATGTTACAGGGTGACAAAGGGAACTTTTTAGCTCATTCATCTTCAGAACATAGAGGATTTAAGTGTGTGAAACTGACTATTTGGGTTGATGTGAAAATAACCATTCGTGCATGAAGTGAAGGGTGATGTGTGTTCAAATCCCAGCCGACGTACACTGAAGCACATGAAGGACATTTATATTTTGATTTGTGCAGGGAAAAAACACAATAACCATCAGAGATAGATTCTGTGCTGTGGTGCAGTGTTTAGCACCGGCATCTCAGGAGGTCCGGCAGCCTGGTGACCTCCCGTCTCATGCCCTCCCGGCTGCATGCCGTCCACGAACATTGACTTCATCATGCTAATGAATACAATTGTTTTTTCAGCATGTGTCTTCAACACAATGGACTAGCAAAGCAGTTTTGGGTTTCTATGTGCGTGTTCAGTTTGGGAAAATTGCACGGTCTCTACAAAGATACAGCTCAAATTGTCTGTGGCTGACTAAGCACCCATGTGCTAGCGAGGGGGACTGAGAGAGCTACATTGAAAAATATGCACCAATTAATCCACTTTGAAATGTTGCTGTTTTCATGAATACAAAAGTTGGGTGATCCTCCCCTCTAGACAAACAAAAGTTGGGTGACCCTCCCACCTAGACTAAAAAAACTTGGGTGACCCTCCCCTCTAGACAAACAAAAGTTGGGGTACCCTTCCCTCTAGACAAACAAAAGTTGGGTGACCCTCCCCCTAGACTAAAAAAAGTTGGGTGACCCTCCCCCCTAGACTAAAAGAAGTTGGGTGACCCTCCCCCCTAGACTAAAAGAAGTTGGTTGACCCCCCCCCTAGACTAAAAGAAGTTGGGTGACCCTCCCCCCTAGACTAAAAGAAGTTGGGTGACCCTCCTCCCTAGACTAAAAGAAGTTGGGTGACCCTCCCCCCTAGACTAAAAGAAGTTGGGTGACCCTCCTCCCTAGACTAAAGAAGTTGGGTGACCCTCCCCTCTAGACTAAAAGAAGTTGGGTGACCCTCCTCCCTAGACTAAAAGAAGTTGGGTGACCCTCCCCCCTAGACTAAAAGAAGTTGGGTGACCCTCCCCTCTAGACTAAAAGAAGTTGGGTGACCCTCCTCCCTAGACTAAAAGAAGTTGGGTGACCCTCCCCCCTAGACTAAAAGAAGTTGGGTGACCCTCCTCCCTAGACTAAAAGAAGTTGGGTGACCCTCCCCTCTAGACTAAAAGAAGTTGGGTGACCCTCCCCTCTAGACTAAAAGAAGTTGGGTGACCCTCCTCCCTAGACTAAAAGAAGTTGGGTGAACCTCCTCCCTAGACTAAAAGAAGTTGGGTGACCCTCCTCCCTAGACTAAAAGAAGTTGGGTGACCCTCCTCCCTAGACTAAAAGAAGTTGGGTGACCCTCCTCCCTAGACTAAAAGAAGTTGGGTGACCCTCCTCCCTAGACTAAAAGAAGTTGGGTGACCCTCCTCCCTAGACTAAAAAAAGTTGGGTGACCCTCCTCCCTAGACTAAAAGAAGTTGGGTGACCCTCCCCTCTAGACTAAAAGAAGTTGGGTGACCCTCCTCCCTAGACTAAAAGAAGTTGGGTGAACCTCCTCCCTAGACTAAAAGAAGTTGGGTGACCCTCCTCCCTAGACTAAAAGAAGTTGGGTGACCCTCCTCCCTAGACTAAAAGAAGTTGGGTGACCCTCCTCCCTAGACTAAAAGAAGTTGGGTGACCCTCCCCTCTAGACTAAAAGAAGTTGGGTGACCCTCCTCCCTAGACTAAAAGAAGTTGGGTGACCCTCCTCCCTAGACTAAAAGAAGTTGGGTGACCCTCCTCCCTAGACTAAAAGAAGTTGGGTGACCCTCCTCCCTAGACTAAAAGAAGTTGGGTGACCCTCCTCCTAGACTAAAAGAAGTTGGGTGACCCTCCTCCCTAGACTAAAAGAAGTTGGGTGACCCTCCTCCCTAGACTAAAAAAAGTTGGGTGACCCTCCTCCCTAGACTAAAAGAAGTTGGGTGACCCTCCCCCCTAGACTAAAAGAAGTTGGGTGACCCTCCTCCCTAGACTAAAAGAAGTTGGGTGACCCTCCCCTCTAGACTAAAAGAAGTTGGGTGACCCTCCTCCCTAGACTAAAAAAAGTTGGGTGACCCTCCTCCCTAGACTAAAAGAAGTTGGGTGACCCTCCTCCCTAGACTAAAAAAAGTTAGGTGACCCTCCTCCCTAGACTAAAAGAAGTTGGGTGACCCTCCTCCCTAGACTAAAAGAAGTTGGGTGACCCTTTCCTCAACCAAGAACAAAAAGACATGACTCTCCCCCATTTTCCTTCAGTGGTCCCTTCCATAAATACCGAACGGTCCCTTAGTAGAACTGTTGAGAAGTGGACTCTTCCTTTAACTACGTTCCTGTAACTACTCGGGCGGGAAGACGCTTATGATGGCTAAGATTTATGTTGACAACAATGGGACAAAAGTTGAAAAAAGCAAAAAAAAAGACTGAAAAAGCCACAAAAATGTTAGAAAAAATGACATAAATGACAACAAATGTGACACGCAGTAGACAGAAAGATATTTTACTTTTTCAATGACATTAAATTCAATTCAATTAAATTTTATTTATAGTATCAATTCATAACAAACGTTATCTTGAGACACTTTCCAGATAGAGCAGGTCTAGACCACACTCCATAATTTACAAGGACTCAACAGTTCTAGTAGTTTCCTCCAGAGCAAGCAACAGTGCAACAGCGGCGAGGAAAAACTTCCTTTTAGGCAGAAACCTGGGACAGACCCAGACCCAGACCCAGACCCAGACCCAGACCCAGGCTCTCGGTAGGCGGTGTCTGACGACCGGTTGGGGTTAAAGCATCTGAACAGACTCTAAATGTGTGTCCCTGTATGTGATTCTTAATTTCTAGTGACCCTTAGTGAAACAGAGTTTGACACCCCTGTTTTATATGTGTATATAGTGTACATAGTGTACATAGTGTACATAGTATGTGTGTGACTGTTGTTGTTGTGCTGCAGCTGACTATGACAGTGAACAGTAGAGATGTAGCTCCCTCCAGTGGCGATATTAAGAACCTGCCTCCAACACACTGCGCTCATGTGTCCCCCCCTGCAGTATGTACTGACCTGTTGTTGATCTGTGTCTCTGCAGGTTTCTAATCGTTCTGGGATGTTTGATTCTCGCCATTCTGACGACATTCAGGGAACACGAGAAGGTGTCGGCACACTGGCTGGTCATACTGGTGAGAGGACGCCATTTCTTCACTTCTGTGTCCAACCCTTTAGGTTACTTTGTTGTGGACTTGTACAGGACTTATGTTACAGTTGTTGGTGGTGGTGGTGATGGTGGTGGTGATGCACTCTAAGAAATAAATCCGTAAAATATAGGAAAAAAAGTTCTGGCAGCTCATTAACGGTAATTAAAAACCAAAATTGAAGTAAAAACTCAGAACTTTTTCTGTTATTTTAAATGTTATGTCACATTCTCTCAGATAAAGTCATTTTGACGCTTGTTTCAACGCTTCTTATTTACTTTTTGGCGCTTTTTTACACATTTTCAACGCTTTTTGTTCCACTTTTGAAGCTTTTTTGAAGCTTTTGACGCTCCCTTACCCAGGGACCTACTGGGGAAATGCAGACGGAGCACAGATAAAAGTCCCATAATGCAATCTGAAATTTCAATAAACACAAATACAACTGGGAATCACTTTCTATGGACAATTTCTGTAAGAAAAGATACAGTCATACAACTGTTAATAAACAGAAATTGCAGTGGATATGACCCCATGCCTTTGGTGTGGGAAATCTGGGTTCAATTCCCACTGCGATACATCAACCAATGTGTCCCTGAGCAAGGCACCTAACCCCTAGTTGCTCCAGAGGTGTGTGACCTCTGTGATATATAGCAGTTGTAAGTCGCTTTGGATAAAAAGCGTCACCTAAATGACATATAATGTCATTTTAAATGCTGGTATACAGTAGAACAGAGCAGAAATCAAAATCAAAGTCTACACTGTGATGCTTTTTGACTTATAATTTATGGCTTTTTATAGCCAAAGGTTCTTATTGTTATTATTATTATTACTATTTGTATTACTGCTATTATTGTTCTCTTTATATTGTCTTCTATACTGTATTCTTCTTGCTAAAACTTATCCTGGAAATTTCAATTTCCTTGCGGGAGTCATCCCAAAAGTATTAATAAAGAGAAGTCAAAATCTAACCGAACAGCGACCGTTTTCCTTTTTTGGGGTTTTCTCCGTACAGGAAACCTTCGCCATCTTCATATTCGGAGCAGAGTTTGCGCTGAGGGTCTGGGCGGCGGGATGTTGCTGTCGCTACAAAGGATGGAGGGGGAGGCTCAAGTTCGCCCGCAAACCGCTCTGTATTCTAGGTAAGGAGCTGGAGTCATGGAAAACAAGAGAGTGATGTTATCACCAGTGCACATTACCAAGGTAACGCAATTCCAGTGATGTATTCCTTGTTGCTGCAGTGCATTGCTAATTACGTTTTGGTACTATTATACTCGTTACAGTCTAAGTAACGCGAGTTACAACGCATTTTAACGCAACATTTAGTGGGGTTTTGTTTTTTTTAAGAATTCACCAACCAAATGATTTCTTCACACGCCGTACTTCAATACAACTGCAAGGTACTTTTAATTGAGTATTTTCATTCTCCTACTTACCTATTGTACGTTTAACTTCTCTATGTACTTTGCATATTCATATTAATTATGCAAAATATTATGAATAATCTATGATGTATTAAAGTGGATAAAATGGAGACTATTGATCCTAGCTGCCAAGTCAATCTCCTGCTGTTATTTTGGTGAAAGTAACTCAAAAGTAACGCATTACAATTCAGAGACAGTAATATTGTAATATAACTAATTTCTCTTAAATGTCACTAGTAATCTATAATGTATTACGTTTTGGAAGTAACTTGACCAGTGGTGGAATGTAACTAAGTACATTTACACAGTACTGTTATAACTAAGTTTGTGTTCGTTGAATCTCTGAAGAAGGAGGCTTGGGTCCAATGGAAGGTTAACACAAAGATGTATGAAACTAAAATGATAAAACAAAGCACAAAGAATTACGCTGCAGCGGGCCAGAAATAATTGTTTTACATCTATTTCGCCCCGAAATCTCGTCCCCCTCCTGTCTATATTCCTTCTACTCCAGGGGCAGTTACTTTTCACCCTTGTGAGTAAAACGCCTCCTTATTGGCTCTTCGTTGGCATGGTCACATGTAGGACGAGTCTTGTTGGTTTCTTCGCTGTCCAATGAGGAAGGACATGGTCTAATTCCTCCTTTTTGGGGTTGTTTTTGGACACAGATTCAAAGGTTATTATCATGTCACTGAGAAGTTCTAACAAAAATACAGTAGTTCAGCATTGTATTGTCTCAGCCTACAGATAGCTGATAGCTTTATTTGTCACACATGTACAGGTACACAGTGAGATTATGCTTTTTTTTGGAGCAAGCCTCCGGGCCAAAGCTGTTTTAAGCGCCGCCACACGCTCTCCTGGACTGCACTCGACAGAAGCAGGAAGTAGAAGCCACCGGCCTGAGACACCAGGTGGTCGGAGACAGGAGGTTTCTTCCTTTTGTGGAGCAATCGGTGTCTTTCTAGATGTTAATAGCTTTCAGTTCTAGTTGATCAGACAGAGGAAGGGGGGGGGGCAAGACTGAGAGAGCTACATGGAAAAATATGCACCATTTAGTCCACTTTGAAATTTTGCTGTTTTCATGAATACAAAAGTTGGGTGACCCTCCCCCCTAGACTAAAAGAAGTTGGGTGACCCTCCCCCTAGACTAAAAGAAGTTGGGTGACCCTCCCCCCTAGACTAAAAGAAGTTGGGTGACCCTCCTCCCTAGACTAAAAGAAGTTGGGTGACCCTCCCCCCTAGACTAAAAGAAGTTGGGTGACCCCCCCTAGACTAAAAGAAGTTGGGTGACCCTCCTCCCTAGACTAAAAGAAGTTGGGTGACCCTCCCCTAGACTAAAAGAAGTTGGGTGACCCTCCTCCTAGACTAAAAAGTTGGGTGACCCTCCTCCTAGACTAAAAGAAGTTGGGTGACCCTCCCGTAGATTAAAAGAAGTTGGGTGAACCCCCAGACTAAAAGAAGTTGGGTGACCCTCCCCCCTAGACTAAAAGAAGTTGGGTGACCCTCCCCCGTAGATTAAAAGAAGTTGGGTGACCCTCCCCTCTAGATTAAAAGAAGTTGGGTGACCCTCCCCCGTAGATTAAAAGAAGTTGGGTGACCCCCAGACGAAAAGAAGTTGGGTGACCCTCCCCCCTAGATTAAAATAAGTTGGGTGACCCTCCCCCTAGACTAAAAAAAGTTGGGTGACCCCCAGACTAAAAGAAGTTGGGTGACCCTCCCCCCTAGATTAAAAGAAGTTGGGTGAACCCCCAGACTAAAAGAAGTTGGGTGACCCTCCCCCCTAGATTAAAAGAAGTTGGGTGAAACCCCCCAGACTAAAAGAAGTTGGGTGACCCTCCCCCCTAGACTAAAAGAAGTTGGGTGACCCTCCCCGTAGATTAAAAGAAGTTGGGTGACCCTCCTCTAGATTAAAAGAAGTTGGGTGACCCTCCCCCGTAGATTAAAAGAAGTTGGGTGACCCTCCCCCAGACTAAAAGAAGTTGGGTGACCCTCCTCTCTAGATTAAAAGAAGTTGGGTGACCCTCCTCTAGACTAAAAGAAGTTGGGTGACCCTCCCCGTAGATTAAAAGAAGTTGGGTGACCCTCCCCCAGACTAAAAGAAGTTGGGTGACCCTCCCCCTAGATTAAAAGAAGTTGGGTGACCCTCCCCCAGACTAAAAGAAGTTGGGTGACCCTCCCCCCTAGACTAAAAGAAGTTGGGTGACCCTCCCCCGTAGATTAAAAGAAGTTGGGTGACCCTCCCCTCTAGATTAAAAGAAGTTGGGTGACCCTCCCCGTAGATTAAAAGAAGTTGGGTGACCCTCCCCCCCAGACTAAAAGAAGTTGGGTGACCCTCCTCCCTAGATTAAAAGAAGTTGGGTGACCCTCCCCTCTAGACTAAAAGAAGTTGGGTGACCCTCCCCCGTAGATTAAAAGAAGTTGGGTGACCCTCCCCCCCAGACTAAAAGAAGTTGGGTGACCCTCCTCCCTAGATTAAAAGAAGTTGGGTGACCCTCCCCCCCAGACTAAAAGAAGTAGAGTGACCCTCCTCCCTAGACTAAAAGAAGTTGGGTGACCCTCCCCCCTAGACTAAAAGAAGTTGGGTGACCCTCCTCCCTAGACTAAAAGAAGTTGGGTGACCCTCCTCCCTAGACTAAAAGAAGTTGGGTGACCCTCCTCCCTAGACTAAAAGAAGTTGGGTGACCCTCCCCCCTAGACTAAAAGAAGTTGGGTGACCCTCCTCCCTAGACTAAAAAAAGTTGGGTGACCCTCCTCCCTAGACTAAAAGAAGTTGGGTGACCCTCCCCTCTAGATTAAAAGAAGTTGGGTGACCCTCCCCCCTAGACTAAAAGAAGTTGGGTGACCCTCCCCCCTAGACTAAAATAAGTTGGGTGACCCTCCCTCTAGACTAAAAGAAGTTGGGTGACCCTCCCCTAGATTAAAAGAAGTTGGGTGAACCCCCAGACTAAAAGAAGTTGGGTGACCCTCCCCTAGATTAAAAGAAGTTGGGTGAACCCCCAGACTAAAAGGAGTTGGGTGACCCTCCCCTAGACTAAAAGAAGTTGGGTGACCCTCCCCCGTAGATTAAAAGAAGTTGGGTGACCCTCCTCTAGATTAAAAGAAATTGGGTGACCCTCCCCGTAGATTAAAAGAAGTTGGGTGACCCCCAGACTAAAAGAAGTTGGGTGACCCTCCCCTAGATTAAAATAAGTTGGGTGACCCTCCCCTCTAGACTAAAAGAAGTTGGGTGACCCCCAGACTAAAAGAAGTTGGGTGACCCTCCCCCCTAGATTAAAAGAAGTTGGGTGAACCCCCAGACTAAAAGAAGTTGGGTGACCCTCCCCTAGATTAAAAGAAGTTGGGTGAACCCCCGCCAGACTAAAAGAAGTTGGGTGACCCTCCCCCCTAGACTAAAAGAAGTTGGGTGACCCTCCCCCGTAGATTAAAAGAAGTTGGGTGACCCTCCCCTCTAGATTAAAAGAAGTTGGGTGACCCTCTCCCGTAGATTAAAAGAAGTTGGGTGACCCTCCCCCAGACTAAAAGAAGTTGGGTGACCCTCCTCCCTAGATTAAAAGAAGTTGGGTGACCCTCCCTCTAGACTAAAAGAAGTTGGGTGACCCTCCCCGTAGATTAAAAGAAGTTGGGTGACCCTCCCCTCTAGACTAAAAGAAGTTGGGTGACCCTCCCCGTAGATTAAAAGAAGTTGGGTGACCCTCCCCCAGACTAAAAGAAGTTGGGTGACCCTCCCCCCTAGACTAAAAGAAGTTGGGTGACCCTCCTCCCTAGATTAAAAGAAGTTGGGTGACCCTCCTCCCTAGATTAAAAGAAGTTGGGTGACCCTCCCCTCTAGACTAAAAGAAGTTGGGTGACCCTCCTCCCCAGACTAAAAGAAGTTGGGTGACCCTCCTCCCTAGACTAAAAGAAGTTGGGTGACCCTCCCCTCTAGATTAAAAGAAGTTGGGTGACCCCACCCCGACTAAAAGAAATTGGGTGACCCTCCCCTCTAGACTAAAAGAAGTTGGGTGACCTCCCCCTAGACTAAAAGAAGTTGGGTGACCCCCTCCCCCAGACTAAAAAAAGTTGGGTGACCCCTCCCCAGACTAAAAAAACTTGGGTGACCCTCCCCCTAGACTAAAAAAACTTGGGTGACCCTCCTCTCAAAAGGGGGGGGGGTGTAGGTGAAAGACAAAAGAGACGTCTTGATCTTCCTTCCCTCAGACAAACGATGGTAATTAAACAGCATTATATGGAGTCTACACCATTGAATTAAATCATATTTTCTCAGCCCAACAGCAGCATACAACTTAATACATTAAAATGTCTAATTACACAGTGATGAAACTTTATTTAATCCTACAGTACCATTCTTAAGTCCAAATGTTGAGGTTATTGTACTTTACTTGAGTCTTCTTTTCGTGACACTTTCTACATTTCAGATATTCTGTTATAAAAAAGAAAGGAAAAAAGTGGCGTGACGACACTACGAAGCACCGGATGAAAATATCCATTAACCTGCTTCCAATGTGTTCACACTAAATCTTATTAACGGCTTTTTCACAATGTCTTTTAGGTTCAATCAGCTCTTACATGGAGCTAATTCCACAGCTCTAACAACCCTCATTCATCGTTCCACAAAGAGGTCTTAATAACTGTCGGGTCAGACTCATTATCGGTTTAATGAAAGCCTCACACAGAGAGTCCTCTTCTGTCTCAGACATCTTCGTGCTGATTGCCTCGGTGCCGGTGGTGGCGGTGCGTAACCAGGGCAACGTGTTGGCCACGTCCCTGCGCAGCCTGCGCTTCCTGCAGATCCTGCGGATGCTGCGCATGGACCGGAGGGGGGGCACCTGGAAACTGCTGGGGTCGGCCATCTACGCTCACAGTAAGGTAGGAACAGACACGACTCTGTTTGATACCAATAGCCATGTTTTCTTTCCAATTGTCAATTTTAAGCGAACTTTTAAAATGTAATAAAGAAACAAAACATAAAATGTGAATTAGAAGCGGATCCATCAACTGGTTTAGAGCGAATAAAGTAGAATTATAGAGTGGTCTAGACCTGCTCTATCTGTAAATTATAGAGCGGTCTAGACCTGCTCTATCTGTAAATTATAGAGTGATCTAGACCTGCTCTATCTGTAAATTATAGAGCGGTCTAGACCTGCTCTATCTGTTAATAATAGAGCGGTCTAGACCTGCTCTATCTGTAAATTATAGAGTGATCTAGACCTGCTCTATCTATAAATTATAGAGCGGTCTAGACCTGCTCTATCTGTAAATTATAGAGAGGTCTAGACCTGCTCTATCTGTAAATTATAGAGTGATCTAGACCTGCTCTATCTATAAATTATAGAGCGGTCTAGACCTGCTCTATCTGTAAATTATAGAGCGGTCTAGACCTGCTCTATCTGTAAATTATAGAGCGGTCTAGACCTGCTCTATCTGTAAATTATAGAGCGGTCTAGACCTGCTCTATCTGTAAATTATAGAGCGGTTTAGACCTGCTCTATCTGTAAATTATAGTCCTCAACTGCTAAATAGTCTCAGGAAGGAACTTGTTTTGGTGGAACATGTGTATGTTCAGAAGTAGTTTTAGTCGTCAACAGAAACTCAGATTGGACAGATAGTCTAGCTAGCTGTCTGGATTTACCCTGCAGAGATCTGAGGACCAGGTAACCATAGTCCTCAGAAATCAGCCGCAGGTTAGAGCACCAACACAGAGACAGAGGACGGGGACGGAGGTTAGAACGTCAAAACAGAGACAGAGGACGGGGACGGACATCTGAAAAGGAAACGAAAGGCGGCAAAAAGGTGTTGACAAGGTGACAGAGAGGCTACGAAAAGGTGACTAAAAGGCTATTAAAAGGTGACAAAAAGGTGACAAAAAGGTGACAAAAAGGCGACAAAAAGGTGGCGAAAAGGAGACAAAACTGAGACGAAAAGGCAACAACGTTTCTACCAATGTTATGTAACCCTGGTCATCAACAGGAAACCCCGATTGGACAGATAGTCTAGCTAGCTGTCTGGATTTACCCTGCAGAGATCTGAGGACCAGGTAACCATAGTCCTCAGAAATCATCAGCAGGTTAGAGCACCAACACAGAGACAGAGGACCTGTAACATCTGTGTGAAGTTGTGTAATAATGCGTTTGTTTGTGTAGGAGCTGATCACAGCCTGGTACATCGGCTTCCTGTCTCTCATCCTGGCGTCCTTCCTGGTCTACCTGGTGGAGAAGGACGACGTCTCCATGGACGTGTCCAACCACGACAACCCCACCGCTCAGCCCAAACCGCAGGACTTTGACACCTACGCCGACGCACTGTGGTGGGGGCTGGTACGTAGATTACATCACGGTTCTGTATAACTCTACCTTTCAATCCAGTTTTCAGAAGGACACAGGCAAAAAAAACTCTTACGTCAAAGACTGCGGCTGAACAACTTGATATTTTGTCAGAGAATCCAATCTGAAAGACAAAGAAATAAAAGCTGCCAGTGAGCCGGTAGCTTGTTGTAGAATCATCCAGTGTTGGCAGAGCTTCATCCTCTGAGGGTCTCTGCAGTGTTTCCAGCCTCATTAAGGAGACCGCCCTTCAACCGGGGGGCCAGAGTTCAAGTTCTATGACAGCAAGCATCTGCCCAGCTCAAGTGTCCTTGAGCAAGACACTCAATCATCCACAGCTGCATGTCCCGGATGATGTTGTGACCCTTTGAGCTACTGCGCTGCCTTTTAGTGGGTCGACCCGGAGTTCACCGAGCGGAGCAGGGCTCACAGCCGAGTTTCCCAACAGAACTATATTTCTGCAGAGAAGGACACTGAGACTCTTCCGGAGCCATTACTCTGTGTTACTGCTGTTAGAAATGTCTCCCGTCGCACTTCATAGTCAACAAATCCCTCAAGACCTTGTTAACTCAGACCTGGCCCCCAGAAAGTCTACCAGGCTTTGGCCAAATGCCAATGAATACTCAGAAATGAAGTCAGAAAGTTAAGTTCAAGTGTGGTATTGTTACTCAATATAATGGAAGTTGGCCTGCACGATAAATCGTAGTAAAACCACGATGTCGATTCACCCCTGTTTAAATAACAATTTTTTTTTTCTAGTTTCTTCCGTGAGTTTTAAACATAGACTGTAAATAGGTTTTAAAGCTCTCCCTTCTCTTCATTGAAGCCTCTGTGCAGTGGTGCTCATAAGTTTATGAACCCACGCTAAAGTTGACTAAAAAGAGGAATAAAAAATCCGATTTTTAGAAATTAATTTTAATGCCTTAATTAGAAAATTAGGAAAAATCCAACCAACGAATAATGTATCATAAATAAATAAATGTTCTTCCTTAAAATACAGGGGGGGGCATAAGTATACACCCCCCTATGTTAAAATACAGGGGCATAAATATACACCCTCCTATGTTAAAATACAGGGGGCATAAGTATACACCCCCCTATGTTAAAATACAGGGGCATAAGTATACACCCCTATGTTAAAATACAGGGGCATAAGTATACACCCCCTATGTTAAAATACAGGGGCATAAGTATACACCCCTATGTTAAAATACAGGGGCATAAGTATACACCCCCTATGTTAAAATACAGGGGCATAAGTATACACCCCCTATGTTAAAATACAAGGGCATAAATATACACCTCTATGTTAAAATACAGGGGCATAAGTATACACCCCCTATGTTAAAATACAGGGGCATAAGTATACACCCCCTATGTTAAAATACAGGGGCATAAGTATACACCCCTATGTTAAAATACAGGGGCATAAGTATACACCCCCTATGTTAAAATACAGGGGCATAAGTATACACCCCCTATGTTAAAATACAGGGGCATAAGTATACACCCCCTATGTTAAAATACAGGGCATAAGTATACACCCCTATGTTAAAATACAGGGGCATAAGTATACACCCCTATGTTAAAATACAGGGGCATAAGTATACACCCCCTATGTTAAAATACAGGGGCATAAGTATACACCCCTATGTTAAAATACAGGGGCATAAGTACACCCCCTATGTTAAAATACAGGGGCATAAGTATACACCCCCTATGTTAAAATACAGGGGCATAAGTATACACCCCTATGTTAAAATACAGGGGCATAAGTATACACCCCCTATGTTAAAATACAGGGGCATAAGTATACACCCCCTATGTTAAAATACAGGGGCATAAGTATACACCCCCTATGTTAAAATACAGGGGCATAAGTATACACCCCTATGTTAAAATACAGGGGCATAAGTACACACCCCCTATGTTAAAATACAGGGGCATAAGTATACACCCCCTATGTTAAAATACAGGGGCATAAGTATACACCCCTATGTTAAAATACAGGGGCATAAGTATACACCCCCTATGTTAAAATACAGGGGCATAAGTATACACCCCTATGTTAAAATACAGGGGCATAAGTATACACCCCCTATGTTAAAATACAGGGGGCATAAGTATACACCCCCTATGTTAAAATACAGGGGCATAAGTATACACCCCTATGTTAAAATACAGGGGCATAAGTATACACCCCCTATGTTAAAATACAGGGGCATAAGTATACACCCCTATGTTAAAATACAGGGGCATAAGTATACACCCCCTATGTTAAAATACAGGGGCATAAGTATACACCCCCTATGTTAAAATACAGGGGCATAAGTATACACCCCCCTATGTTAAAATACAGGGGCATAAGTATACACCCCCCTATGTTAAAATACAGGGGCATAAGTATACACCCCTATGTTAAAATACAGGGGCATAAGTATACACCCCCTATGTTAAAATACAGGGGCATAAGTATACACCCCCTATGTTAAAATACAGGGGCATAAGTATACACCCCCTATGTTAAAATACAGGGGCATAAGTATACACCCCCTATGTTAAAATACAGGGGCATAAGTATACACCCCTATGTTAAAATACAGGGCATAAGTATACACCCCTATGTTAAAATACAGGGGCATAAGTATACACCCCCTATGTTAAAATACAGGGGCATAAGTATACACCCCCTATGTTAAAATACAGGGGCATAAGTATACACCCCCTATGTTAAAATACAGGGGCATAAGTATACACCCCCTATGTTAAAATACAGGGGGCATAAGTATACACCCCCCTATGTTAAAATACAGGGGGCATAAGTATACACCCCCTATGTTAAAATACAGGGGGCATAAGTATACACCCCCTATGTTAAAATACAGGGGGCATAAGTATACACCCCCTATGTTAAAATACAGGGGCATAAGTATACACCCCTATGTTAAAATACAGGGGCATAAGTATACACCCCTATGTTAAATTCCCATAGAGGCAGATTTTTATTATTAAAGGCCAGTTATTACATGGATCAGGATACTATGCATCCTGATAAAGTTCCCTTGGCCTTTGGAATAAAAATAGCCCCCCTTTCCATAAAATCATCTCTCAATGCAAATCAGACCAGCTATTAGGCTAACTGAAATAACACCAACGCCAATCTCTATGTATGATGAAGTGAATGTGATAATGTGGGGCTATTTTAATGTTTCACGACCTCCATAAAATGACTCATGTCACTATCAATTTGATCCATTCGGTTCAGTAACATTTGGAAAGTCTAGAAGATCATTTAAATCCCCATTCAAGGTAACGGGGCGTAGCCTGGTTTACCCAGTGTGCAAGAAGTGCCGACCAATCGGGTATTTTTGGCTTAATGAAGGCTTCATGCACCACTGAGCAACTCTGTATCCAGTTCTTGTTATACAGGGGTGGGGGGGCCTCTAGCTCACCCAGTGAGAGCGTTCGCCCCATGTAGGCTGAGTCTTGCAGCGGCCCGGGTTTGAATCCGACCTGCGGCCCTTTGCTGCGTGTTAACCCCCCATCTCTCGCCCCCTTTCATGTCTATCCACTATCACTACAATAAAGGGAAAAGCCCCCAAAAATAATCTTAAAAAAGAAAATCTTCTTTTGTCTCTTTTGCAGATCACGCTGACCACCATTGGTTACGGGGACAAAACCCCAAAAACCTGGGCTGGGAGACTGTTAGCCGGCACTTTTGCTCTGATCGGAGTGTCCTTCTTCGCTTTGCCTGCAGTGGGTACACTCTCCTGTATTGTATATATTAATTGCAGCAGTACTGACTTCTGAATACATTTAATTCATGCCACTGATGATGGTTGACTGCAGCAATGTAGCCTCCTACAACAGTTCTTATGCTATCGTGTGTTAGCCTACGAATGTCTAGCAGCACGAGCGCCCAGTGCGCTCTTCAAGCCCCTGCAGTGGAGACCTTGTTCAGGCAACAAAACTACTTGGTTAGGTTTAGGAAAAGACTGTTGTTTGGGTTCAAATAAGTACGTTCATTGCCTAAGTTACGTTAGGACCACTGCAGCAGGTGCAGCCACAATCCGGGTGCCACTCACAAGCCAAGGATATTTCTACGTAAGCCAATTTTCTATTGTTTGACTCCTTCTGTCTGTTCAGAACCAATCCGATGTGTGTTTGGAGCATCAAATGACGTCCATTAAATAACAGCTAGTCGCCCTTTACAGCGGGGAACCGACACCCCCTATAGACGATTGGGTCCGAGGCATCCAAAATGTTACGACAATGTTTAAATGAATGTAGCAGGGCTGTAGTAAAGACCACCTTAGTCGAGTCCAAGACAAGTCCAAGACCAGGACTAGTCAAGTCCAAGACAAGACTGAGTCCAAAGAAGTTTGTAATCCAAGACCAGACCGAGTCCAAAAAGGTTTGAGTCCAAGACCAGACCGAGTCCAAAAAGGTTTGAGTCCAAGTTAAGACCGAGTCCAAAAAGGTTTGAGTCCAAGACAAGACCGAGTCCAGGACAGAAAAAAAGATCTTATGCATGTCAGTATCAAGACAATCATTTTGGGTTTCTCTTTCCCTCCAATATTATTATCAACATAATAAAGACACCTGGACTCGGTCCAGACCAAAAGCCATATCTGGAAAGACCAGTGGCTGAGACCGGAACAAGTCCAAGTCCACATACTAGCGAGTCCGAGACAAGTCAGAGACCAAATACCAGCGAGTCCAAGACAAGTCCGAGACCATAGAAAAACGGTCCAAGACCGGACTCGAGTACTACAGCCCTGGAATGTAGAATAACTAGCTGAACTTCTTACCCCATAGGAGCCAAAACGTAACCTGAGATCCTCTGGTAGGTCACTCCCTGGTCAAAACTGAAAACTGGTGCTCTGGTTTTCCTCCCGCCATAGAGACACTCACGCTAGGTGTCTAGGACTACAGTTGAAAATTAGCCGGCTGGCTAACACTGGCGCATTTATTGTGCATTGATTAATGTGCATTGTCCTAATCAACCCGATTAGGACCCGACCTACTGGGGCGGGATCAGGAAAGCCAACACATTGTCTTCTTTTAAATCTCATTTAAAAACTCATTACATTGATTTTATTTCATTAGTTTATCTCAACTATTACAGACTTGAGATGACAACCTAACATCCACAAATAAGATTTATAAAAAAAGTAATATCTTCTGTTACTGCGTTACGTATTCTTCTTCTTCTTCATGTAATTTAAGACTTGAGGTCAAATTGTACATTCTTAACATCTTTGCATTGACACTACAGGCGCATGAGCAGTGTAGGACACATTTAACAGGCTGCATTTCAGCATTACATATTTAAAAATTATTCAAATATTTAAACAAATAACAAATGAAATTTGAATGTTGTTGTTGTTGTTGGATTTGTTGCTGCTTTTAACTGAATGGAAAGCACTTTGTAGCTTGTCGGAAAGCGCTTTATAAATAAAGGTATTTTCATTATTATTATCTCTATGGTGTTACATGCACAGCACGCAGTCAGCTCCCGATGCGGCCGTGTGGTTGACTGAGTGTTTTGTGGCTGCAGGGGATTCTGGGCTCAGGCTTGGCTCTCAAGGTCCAGGAGCAGCACAGACAGAAGCACTTTGAGAAGCGCCGACACCCGGCCGCCGGGCTCATCCAGGTGAGACAGGACGGCATCAGATCAGCGACCTTTATTATTTAATTTAATTTATACTGTTTATTGATCCACAGTTGGGAAATTACAATTCACTATAATCACTACACACACATTCTCAGGACCTATTCATGCACTAATGGAGGGATGTCAGAGTGGGGGGGCTGCCAGTTCTGGACCAGCACCCTGAGCAGTTGGGGGTCCGGTGCCTTCCTCAAGAGCACCTGGCAGTGCCCAGGAGGTGAAGTGGCATCTCTCCAGCTGCCAGTTTAAGTTTTTCTCACGATTTTGTCCCATTTTTCAACACTTTTGATGCTTTTTTCAATGTTTGTCGCTTTTTTTCACGTTTAACACTACGTAACACTAACTTATTAACTCTAGTTTTAGTTACTCTTGGAATTTATGGTCAATAAACCCCATTTATAGGAAATTATACCTAATGTTTGAGTTAGAAGAACAGAAATTAGGAATTATTGAGACTAAAATTAAAGGAATGGATGTTGATGATAATCACAGACTGGAATATGTCAACTTTTACTCTCAATACTATTTCAAAAACACTTCAATTTGGTTTCAAATGCTATAAAATTGAATAAGACGCCCCAAAATTAATGAAAGTAGAGATTTGTACTTGGCAAAGAGCGTTGTGTGGAATCAATCATGTTATTTTGGGGAATTAAAAAGAACATTGATATAGGACAACATGGGGACAACATGAGGACAACATGAGGACCACATGAGGACAACATGAGGACCACATGAGGACAACATGAGGGTAATATGGGGACAACATGAGGACAACATGAGGACAACATGAGGGCAACATGAGGACAACATGAGGGAAACATGAGGACAACATGAGGGTAATATGGGGACAACATGAGGACAACATGAGGACAACATGAGGGCAACATGAGGGCAACATGAGGACAACATGAGGACAACATGAGGGAAACATGAGGGATATACATACATATATATGGAAAGACATGTCCCATTGTTGTATTTTTAATTCCAATACTTTCATTAATTATTACAGTTTATTACCTTACATTACCTTGCAGCTTAGCTTGTACTAATTTAAGGAATTAAAAGCATTTGAAGATCCTCCAAGAAATGACCGACTGGCCGACGGACCGTCAGTCAGACCAGTTCAAGGGGTAACATCTCATTTATGTCTCATTTAGACAGGATACAGTGATTGTGATGAACTTTTCAACGTTCTTGTCACTTATTTTCCCAAAGTTGGGGTCATTTTTGTCGCTTTTTGGTGGCGTTTAGTTCCTTTTCTGGACATTCTTGATGCCTTTCTCTTTCTTTTTGTCACTTTTCTTGACGGTCTCAACGCTTTTTCCAATGTATTGTTTTTTATTTGATATGCTTGTCTCTTTTCTCAAATCTGTTATTAATTGTGAGACTGTTCGCTGTTGTTTCTTCTTATGTCCAGTCCGCCTGGCGATATTATTCCACCAATCCAATCAGGGAAGACCTTATAGCCACGTGGAGATTTTATGAAACTATCATCTCTCTTCCCTGTTTCAGGTAAGTAACACCGTGTCACGATTGTGAGTTTCTCTTATTTTGGAGTCTCGTTTTTTTTTCCCGTGTCATATCTTGTTTCACTTCCTGTCTTGTTGTACTTCCTGTCTTGTTTCACTTCCTGCCTTGTTGTACTTCCTGTCTTGTTGTACTTCCTGTCTTGTTTCACTTCCTGTCTTGTTGTACTTCCTGCCTTGTTGTACTTCCTGTCTTGTTGTACTTCCTGTCTTGTTTCACTTCCTGTCTTGTTGTACTTCCTGTCTTGTTGTACTTCCTGCCTTGTTGTACTTCCTGTCTTGTTGTACTTCCTGTCTTGTTTCACTTCCTGTCTTGTTGTACTTCCTGTCTTGTTGTACTTCCTGCCTTGTTGTACTTCCTGTCTTGTTGTATTGCTGTCTTGTTGTATTGCTGTCTTGTTGTACTTCCTGCCTTGTTGTACTTCCTGTCTTATTTCACTTCCTGTCTTGTTGTACTTCCTGTCTTGTTGTACTTCCTGCCTTGTTGTACTTCCTGTCTTGTTGTATTGCTGTCTTGTTGTACTTCCTGCCTTGTTGTACTTCCTGTCTTGTTGTACTTCCTGCCTTGTTGTACTTCCTGTCTTGTTGTATTGCTGTCTTGTTGTACTTCCTGCCTTGTTGTATTCCTGTTTTGTTGTAACTCCTGTCTTGTTGTACTTCCTGTCTTGTTTCACTTCCTGTCTTGTTGTACTTCCTGTCTTGTTTCACTTCCTGTCTTGTTGTACTTCCTGCCTTGTTGTACTTCCTGTCTTGTTGTACTTCCTGTCTTGTTTCACTTCCTGTCTTGTTGTACTTCCTGTCTTGTTGTACTTCCTGTCTTGTTGTACTTCCTGCCTTGTTGTACTTCTTGTCTTGTTGTACTTCCTGTCTTGTTTCACTTCCTGTCTTGTTGTACTTCCTGTCTTGTTGTACTTCCTGCCTTGTTGTACTTCCTGTCTTGTTGTATTGCTGTCTTGTTGTATTGCTGTCTTGTTGTACTTCCTGCCTTGTTGTACTTCCTGCCTTGTTGTACTTCCTGTCTTATTTCACTTCCTGTCTTGTTGTACTTCCTGTCTTGTTGTACTTCCTGCCTTGTTGTACTTCCTGTCTTGTTGTATTGCTGTCTTGTTGTACTTCCTGCCTTGTTGTACTTCCTGTCTTGTTGTACTTCCTGCCTTGTTGTACTTCCTGTTTTGTTGTAACTCCTGTCTTGTTGTACTTCCTGTCTTGTTTCACTTCCTGTCTTGTTGTACTTCCTGTCTTGTTGTACTTCCTGCCTTGTTGTACTTCCTGCCTTGTTGTACTTCCTGTCTTGTTGTACTTCCTGCCTTGTTGTACTTCCTGTCTTGTTTCACTTCCTGTCTTGTTGTACTTCCTGTCTTGTTGTATTGCTGTCTTGCTGTACTTCCTGTCTTGTTGTACTTCCTGTCTTGTTGTACTTCCTGCCTTGTTGTACTTCCTGTCTTGTTTCACTTCCTGCATTGTTTTACTTCCTGTCTTGTTGTACTTCCTGTCTTGTTTTACTTCCTGTCTTGTGTTTCACTTCCTGTCTGATTGTCTGCCCCGCCCCTGATTTGTGTCCCTTGTTCCAACCTCGTTACCCTGTGTATTTAGACTCTGTGCTTTCTTTGTCTCTTGTCCGATCATCGTTTTGTCTTGTGTCTTATCTCATTGGTGGATGTTAGGCCTGCACGATTCAGGGAAAACATGAATCACGATTATTTTTCTTTTTTTTCTCGGGATTGATATTCGGTATATTCGGTATTAATATACTGTGTTTATGTGCAATTTGCGTGGGACTACCTCAGCTGGGTCAAATAATAATATCTATCAGCACCCTTTCCCCTGTTCTTTAGCACATCCTTTACAGTGGAAGTGATCTCCCCAAGGGAGAGCCACTGTTAGCAACATAATAAAGACACCTGGACTCGGTCCAGACCAAAAGCCACATCGGGCAAGACCAGTGGCCGAGACCGAGACAAGTCCGAGACCACAGAAAAACGGTCTTGAGTCCGAGTCTCGAGTACTACATACCCAGGGCTCGGTTTACACCTATCACCATTTCTAGCTACTGGGGGGCCATAGGCAGGCTGGGGGAGGGGAGGAGTGGGGGGGACTCATATTAATGTTAAAAAACCTCATAAAATGACATTTTCATGCCATAAGACTAAAGTACTGAATGGATCATGGCGCTTTTTGAACCTGAAAGACATAAAGGGTCTCGTTCCTGCACATTGAGGATTCACACTGAAGCGTTCAAATGTGTCTCCTGACTTATAGAGACCGTTAAAGATGGTTGAGTTCAGTTGTTAACTTTCTTTCTCTCTTCATACGTAGGAAGGAGCACTTGGAGGCCATGGCGAGGTAGGTCACT
The DNA here is from genome assembly GCA_013375575.1 of Percina caprodes. Taxonomy (NCBI): domain Eukaryota; kingdom Metazoa; phylum Chordata; class Actinopteri; order Perciformes; family Percidae; genus Percina; species Percina caprodes. The sequence goes on along the minus strand of JABXJD010000250.1, from coordinate 65,633 downwards.
GCTGTTTGGTGGGGGGGGGGGGTACTGTACATCACACAGAGCTGCTGCCATCAGAGTCGTTCAGATGCCGTTTTAATTAGCCTGATGAAGCTTTCCTAGAATACCCCCCCCCCCAATCTGCTTTGAAAATAGCTTCATATATTAATTTGTCTAATAAATCTCTGTGCTAATGCGGTAGATAGGATGTGAATGGTGATATAAAACCGGCTCCTCCCAGCGCTGCCTTCCACATGAGCTGCTTTGACGACATTTAGGAGGAGAAGTTATTTATTTTATTTTTTTAGAAACCTATTAGTGAGTCCGTTAGTCATGTTTCAGTGATGAATGACAGTTTTGATGGGGTCATTAGGGCCCTAGATGGGGTCTCTGGGTTTGATTTTCTCCATCGTGCGGATGGATATTAACAAGTCTCTGCAGCACGTCCTGAATATTTCACTGATTCATAGAGGAAATGTATTTTGTCTTCATTAGCTGCTGAAATGTCATAAGTGATTTGCAGTAATCAATACAGAGACCACAGACATCGGTGATCGGTGGGACTGTATACCGGACATCCGTAGAGTCTGAACATTTCTAAAAAATCTAAATTTTAGGCCATAAAAAGTCTTGAATTTGCAAAAAGGAAGTCCTTCATTTCAGCAGGATGTCCCTCATTTCAGCAGGATGTCCCTCATTTCAGCAGGATGTCCTTCATTTCAGCAGGATGTCCTTCATTTCAGCAGGATGTCCCTCATTTCAGCAGGATGTCCTTCATTTCAGCAGGATGTCCTTCATTTCAGCAGGATGTCCTTCATTTCAGCAGGATGTCCCTCATTTCAGCAGGATGTCCTTCATTTCAGCAGGATGTCCTTCATTTCAGCAGGATGTCCTTCATTTCAGCAGGATGTCCTTCATTTCAGCAGGATGTCCTTCATTTCAGCAGGATGTCCCTCATTTCAGCAGGATGTCCCTCATTTCAGCAGGATGTCCTTCATTTCAGCAGGATGTCCCTCATTTCAGCAGGATGTCCCACATTTCAGCAGGATGTCCCTCATTTCAGCCGGATGTCCCTCATTTCAGCAGGATGTCCCTCATTTCAGCAGGATGTCCTTCATTTCAGCAGGATGTCCTTCATTTCAGCAGGATGTCCCTCATTTCAGCAGGATGTCCTTCATTTCAGCAGGATGTCCTTCATTTCAGCAGGATGTCCCTCATTTCAGCAGGATGTCCTTCATTTCAGCAGGATGTCCCTCATTTCAGCAGGATGTCCTTCATTTCAGCAGGATGTCCCTCATTTCAGCAGGATGTCCTTCATTTCAGCAGGATGTCCTTCATTTCAGCAGGATGTCCCTCATTTCAGCAGGATGTCCTTCATTTCAGCAGGATGTCCCTCATTTCAGCCGGATGTCCCTCATTTCAACCGGATGTCCCTTGTTTAAGCCGGATGTCCCTCATTCCGGATGTCCCTCATTTCAACCGGATGTCCCTCGTTTAAGCCGGATGTCCCTCATTCCGGATGTCCCTCATTTCAACCGGATGTCCCTTGTTTAAGCCGGATGTCCTTCATTTAAGCCGGATGTCCCTCATTTCAGCTAAACAGTCTGTCCCCCTCACTTTGCTATACCCCAGACTGTACGTATCTCACATAGAAAGCAATTGTTTTTTTTCCGGAGGAACTTTAAACCCAGCCCCCCTCTGCCCCCGTGTCGGGCAGTTGGACTCCCGGTCCCAACATAGACTCATTACATCGTAGCGTTCTGCACCAACGCCTCTTGGCCTCCGCTGAGCCGCCATGTTTAACAAGCTGGATTAAGTTACGGCTGCTAAAAGCTACAGAGCAGCAACAACAGGAGCCCTGATACACCGGCTCATAGAGAGGGTGGGTGGGGGGAGGGGGGAGGGGGGGGGGGGTCCAGTTCACTCAGACACTTAGGCAATAGTGTTTGTGTTGTAGGCGAAATTAAAGGGGTAGTTCACCCAAATGACCTAAAAAAGATCTCAATCAGGGCCTGAAGTTAACTTTATTGGCCTCCAGCCACTGTGGCTCTTTCGGGCTTTTTACCAGCCAATGTTTGAAGACTCTTGGTCCTTAGTTGCTTCTAATTTTACGTTTTAAGTCATTTAAGTCCTGATTACAAAAGGATTCAACTTCTCTTTCTCTGACCCAAACACACGACAGCAGTACTTGTTTTCATACTGTCAATCAGCTCAAAAACGTTGCCTTTGTCGCCAACTGTCCACTCTGTATTAAACCATCTTCTTTTACTTTTCTTTGAATCATTCTCAGCTTGTTGTTGTTGTTTCAGCCAGCCTCTTTACACATTTTTTTTTTAACTCAAATCCAAGTAAAATGGCATATTTTGCTTGGATTGTCTCTGCTGATTGGGAATGATTGAGATTTCTCTTGCACAGCTACCAGAAGACTTACAGCTTTCAGACAGGTTGCTACGTCACATCTACGTCTTCCAGCTCAGTTGGAGGCTGCGCAGTAACGCTCAGCATCACCGGGAAAGAGCTTCTAATAGACTCCACTGGTCTCCGTCCAGAGCAACGGGACCTGTTGGTCCACTTCTTTAACTGTCTATGTTTGATGCGTGTCATCCCCCATCTCTCTCCCCCTTTCCCATCTATCCACTATCAGTATGATAAAGAGAAAAAAGCCCCCAAAATGATTTTAAAAAAACAAATAAAAGTGCCAGCCCTTGCACGAGACGTTGCATATTAAATATTGCACTGTATGAAATTGCACATAATTCCAGTGTCCTTTTAGGCATTATATAACAGTATTGCACAGTAGGAGGGAAGAAGAGAGTCCGGGGGGCCGGGGGTGGGCTGTGGAGTGAAGTCAATGCACATCTGAGTTCAGGGTCGTTATGGCCTTTGGAAAGAAACTGTTCTTGAGTCTGTTGGTCCGTGAAATAAGGTTTTCAAGACGTTGCAGAGGGTCTAGGTCCACAATTTCAAAGAGCTCACAGCAAAACAGATGAAAGATCAGAATCCATTCCAGTTAATAGGTTACCTGTCAGTTACCGTTACCTTCAGTCAGTGCAGTGTTGGAACTGCTGGTTGGAAAGCATCTTGTTCAACAGTATGGACAGGTCACGAAGAGGAGATTTGAGATGGAGGGAAAGGAAAAAAGGCATAGGATAGATGAAGAAAAAAACAGAGGAAAGGCCAAATATGTAGAGACACTAGAGGATGTAGAACATAACGACAGAGAGAGGTTTAACGGGCTTGTAGGATCAGCGGATGAGAAATTAGTCTGACATTATCTTGTTGCTCTGAGCGAAGAAGTGGCTGACAGCCAGAAACTACAGCAGAGCTGCCAGGTGCAGGCGATAAGCCACTTATTCTGTGTGTGTGTGTGTGAGTGTGTGTGTGTGTGTGTGTGTGTGTGTGTGAGTGTGTGTGTGTGTGTGTGCGTGCGCACTGAGCGATGTTACATTAGACCTTTTATCCGTGGTATTGTGTAGTCTATTCAACACAGCACTGAGAGAAAATTATAACCCATCTGAGAGTCAGGTGTGTGTGTGTGTGTGTGTGTGTGTGTGTGTGTGTGTGTGTGTGTGTGTGTGTGTGTGTGTGTGAGGACAGCGTTTTGCAAGAATAGGTCAGTTATGTCGGCCCGATCTTTCTCCACGAGTTCTTTTTCGCAGAACATACCAGAAAAATAGGAACACAGATCATCTACTGTAATGCAACCCATGATAATCTGTATTAAGATCATAATGTCTAGTTGTTGTTGATGAATACGTAATGCTGGTGGTTCGACTCCGCGGTCATGTTACAATTTGTAGTTAGTGAGAAGCTGAACGCTTGCATCCCTCTTAAAGGGCCCATATTCTGCTCATTCTCAGGTTCATAATTGTATTTGGAGGTTGTACCAGAATAGGTTTCCATGGTTTCATTTATTTTAAAAACACCATATTTTTGCTGCATATCCTGTTCTCTGTGCTCTCTGTCACACCTCTGTTACATCTTTGTTGGGAGTTGCACATGCTAGCGCTTAGTCACCTCGTTCTCAATGGCAAAACACGGCTACAACACACACGAGTTCACCCCAACCTACAAAAGAAAGTCGTATAGAACTTCTTAGACGTCCCTCGTCTGCAGGGCGGGTAACGCTGCCGTGTACTGACCAAAGTTGGAGAAACAGCTAGCTGATGTGCTATTAGCTAAAGTGGTTAGCTCACCTGGAGAATGAAGACAGAGGACATTCAGAAACCGGATCAGAGGACATTCAGAAACCGGATCAGAGGACATTCAGAAACTGGATCAGAGGACATTCAGAAACCAGATCAGAGGACACTCAGAAACCGGATCAGAGGACACTCAGAAACCGGATCAGAGGACATTCACAAACCGGATCACATTCAGAAACCAGATCAGAGGACATTCACAAACCGGATCAGAGGACATTCAGAAACCAGATCAGAGGACATTCACAAACCGGATCAGAGGAGATTCAGAAACCAGATCAGAGGACATTAACAAACCGGATCAGAGGAGATTCAGAAACCAGATCAGAGAACACTCAGAAACCGGATCAGAGGACACTCAGAAACCGGATCAGAGGAGATTTAGAAACCAGATCAGAGGACACTCAGAAACCGGATCAGAGGATATTCAACAGGCCGCCGGCCTCAGCGTCAGGAAGTATCGCGTGACATCAGGTCTCGTGATGTAACCAATTGCTTCACAGCGCTACACACAGACGCCCATACAGGGACCGTAGCGATGGAGGTTTTCACACGTTGTCGGAGGAACAGAGAAAGAGGAAGTGGCAGACTGACCGAGAGAGGGGTCAGACACAAGAACCTGTAGGGGGAGCTCTATAGAGAAACCTGTAGGTGGGTCTCTATAGAGAAACCTGTAGGGGGTCTCTATAGAGAAACCTGTAGGTGGGTCTCTATAGAGAAACCTGTAGGGGGGCTCTATAGAGAAACCTGTAGGGGGCTCTATAGAGAAACCTGTAGGGGGAGCTCTATAGAGAAACCTGTAGGGGGGCTCTACAGAGAAACCTGTAGGGGGGCTCTATAGAGAAACCTGTAGGGGGGTCTATAGAGAAACCTGTAGGGGGGCTCTATAGAGAAACCTGTAGGGGGGCTCTATAGAGAAAACTGTAGGGGGGTCTATAGAGAAACCTGTAGGGGGGCTCTATAGAGAAACCTGTAGGGGGATTCTATAGAGAAACCTGTAGGGGGGCTCTATGGAGAAACCTGCAGGGGGAGGGGTAGCTCTATAGAGAAACCTGTAGGGGGGGGGCTCTATAGAGAAACCTGTAGGGGGGGCTCTATAGAGAAACCTGTAGGGGGGGCTCTATAGAGAAACCTGTAGGGGGCTCTATAAAGAAACCTGCCAAAAAAAAAGCAAAGAAATTTGCATAGCGCCCCTTTAAGAGTTGACCATTTATGTAGGAGTCAAGGTTAAGACTACGGCCTTGTCGTTTTCTAATCTCTATTAATAATAATAACATTTACTTACCAAATTCAACTAAACACATGATGACTAAACAGTCAGACGATCAGTTAGACAAACTTTTTTTGGAATTGGAGACAAAGGTGAACAGTTGTACTGTGTCCGTTGTAAACCTCCATCACAGTTTAACAGACCACCTTTCTACTAAGACCTACTGTGCTTACCGTAGCACAGTAGGTCTTAGAAGCTCATTTCTTCTGATTGTCTCATGTTTCCCAAATCACAGCATTTCACTTGGTGAGAAGATTTGTTTTGTTATCATAACAGCTTGAAACGATCCTCAACTACTCTGAAAAGTTCAAATAAAATGGATTAACCCTTTAATGTTGTCGCTGCAGGTTTGTTTGGGCGTAGTAAACCAATATGTGTCTTGGGACGACAGAGCTGTGGGAGATAAGGAGCATTATTTTTTCCCCCTGTTGTGTTTCCTCATTTACAGAGAGCCACGGGATAATCACGTGCAATTTTCTGCTCTTTATGCGCTCGAGAAGCAGTTAGAAAGAGATTCTCTCGTCCTTTAAAGCTTCCTATTCTGCAGCCTCTCAGCGCGGTAATCTGCCGTCCCTATTCTGCATCGAGGCCACATAGAGGCTCATATTGTGTGTCTGCTGTGGGAGCTAAGTCGCAGAGAGCGCTCCACGTTTCAGAGGCCCTGTTCGGGCTGGCGGCGGCTCCGGTTACCCCGCCTCGCTACCTCTTGCAAGGCACACAGGAGTCTTATTTTACCCAGGGAGCTCTTGTCTTTGTGCTGCCAAATATTGTCAGCCATTGGACAATGAAGGAGACCGATTCTCTCGCAGCTCTGTGAGGCTTCCTTCTGCCAGGAGAGCAGCATTGTTATGTTGAGGCAGCAGACCGTAAACACTTTGAGTCCTCGCTGAGAGGAAAGTCAGATCCAAGGAAAAGTTGTTGCTGAGACTAGATCAGCGTCTCCTTTAGAAGAAGCTGGTTCGTCCTCAGAATACCCCTTAAAATTTCTGGAGGACCCACACCGGGTGCGACCCTGCAGGTCAAAGGGCTTTAGTTGGGTAGAAATTGTTTGAAAGAAAGGTTTTTGGGATGTCTACGTGGTTTCAGCAGGATTTCTATTTTATTCATAGCGTCAAATCAAAACATACTTACTTTTAAGGCACTTTCTAGATAGAGAAGGTGTAAAGGCCACTTTTCAATTTAAAGAGACCCAATAATTTCCCAAAAGGCTTCATTGACATTGCTATGTTTTGGTTTTTAACATCTTGGGAGTCTATTTCAAGCCCTAAGATACTGAAATAGAGTAGGTGTAGAGCACACTTTTCAATTTAAAGAGACCCAATAATTTCCCATAAGGCTACGTTAACATTGCTATGTTTTGGTTTTTAACATCTTGGGACTCTATTTCAAGTCCAAAGATCTTGAAATCGAGTCCCTGAAAAGTTTTTCAAAAGCTTGAAGCCTAAAAGACCACGTAAAGCCATTAAGTCCAGTTTTCCCCTAGATGTCTTTTATTTAAATGTGTTTATTATAGGATTAACCCCCTGAGATGTTAAAAAGGGAGTATGTATATATACACATATATAGTATATTCATACATACTCCCTTTTTCCTTCCTTTTGTTGTATCTGGTCTTATTTAAGAGCAGATACAATAAGAGCAGACAGGCTGTAATGGATTGTGGTCTGTCACTTTGTTGATGCAGAACTGTCCATCTCGCGGATGCAATCATTCACGTCTAGAACACTAGCATACACACTTTAATAAAACGTGGATGCAGCGTCTGTAATATAACCTTTTTCACATCTAAATTTGGTATTAACTTCACCAAGGTTTCTGAACCCAGTATAGTGTAGGTTGGAGGATCATGTAGAAATGTCCTTACAAAGAGAGTATAGAGCAGGGGTGTCAAAGTCAACTTCACTAAGGGCCAGATCACATCCAGAACCAGACACGTAGAGTTACTCACATGCTTTATTCAAGAGAAAAAGTCAAATATTCTGACTGTATTATTTCATGTTTCGTATAGCTTTCTCACTTCCAGTTTGGGCTTCGTAAAGCCCCCAAAAAGTTCCTTAGCCACCATAGAAAAAAGTGACAAAATATCAGTAGAAGTGGAAAAAACATTGAAAAAAGCATCAAAAAAGGAAAAAAGAAATCCTAAAGCATTGAAAAAAACACCAAAATTTCCACAAAAGGAGTCTAAAACGTTATGAAAGCAACAAAAATGTCAAGAAATACCGCCAAATGGGACAAGTATTGGGGCCAAAAAAGTTATTTTAATAGAGAAGTTGGTCATTAGAAGAACTGTGTCATAAGATAATAACATAATTCAGTCATATCATTACAACCTCATCCTCCATACTGTATCTTTCTCTTTTTTTATCTTTCATTCTAGCCAAAAACTGAGTTTACTCGAGCGCGTTCGCTTTCAGAACGCACGGCCGTCGGTCGGGACGGGCCGGAGGCTCACGGGTCACGCCGACTCCATCGAGGAAAGTCCCTCCAAAGAGCCCAAACCTGCCGGCTTCAGTAACCGGGAACGCTTCCGCACTGCCTTCCGCATGAAGGCCTACACACTCCGCCAGAGCTCTGAAGGTATGGAAATGAAACTGTGTGGGCTCTGGGCACGGGCCACGCGGTCTTCATCACATTACCTGTGTAGGCTTTGCTAATTGTTACTAAGGGGTAACAATTCTATGTCTAATCAGAATTGACAAGTCTTGCCTACCGTCAACTGATCGTCAAGAGCACATCAAGTTCCTGGAAGACCACCAAGGCTTCATCAAATGTAACTAATGTTAGATTTAAGCTAAATTTCACTTTTCTTCTATATACATCCTGGCAAAGTTGGAGGTATGGCATTGCGATAAGATGAAAGCAAATGTTGAAGCACTGATTGATTTTGATTCATACCTTTTGGCTAAAGAGACTGACGAGTACTTGAGTGTCTGTGACATTGAGATCTTGTGACACTACTAGTACTTGGCTGCAAATGTCTCCTTTATTAAAATGTGACTTTGTTTTCCTGTAACTTAGATTATATAGTTTAAATCAAATAATGTGGAATCATTGGGTTTTTTCCCTCACCCCTAGTTGACTCAACGAGGATTGTTGTTGTCGTTCCTCGCTGAACGGAAGAAAATACGATGGCGATTAATAAGAAGATACTGGCGTTTTTTCTCGTGCACTGATTCGCTAGTCAAGGGCTAGCACTCCACCAATCAGATTGGCCATTGAGTCAGACCGCCCACTGGCCGATTCAACAAGTCAGAATCGGTCAAAATGGACGCCGAACAGACTGGAGTCACCGACCTCGCCAGATTGTCCAAAGGCTGATAATCGGGGGTCAGCGCCTTGAGACTGGCGGTCGAATCGGGCACTTTCCATCGAAGCCTAGAATATTCGACTTTTTGGGGTCACTCCTCATTCTTGTAAATAATTGTTTTATTTTGCCAGATTCGGGAGCCCTGGCAGAACCAGCCTTAGAGGACCGGGGCTTCCCCGCAGACATCCTCCTGGAGGAGATGATCCCCACACTGAAACTGGTCATCAGGGCAGTCAGGTCAGGAACCTTAAATCTACATTTCTTGATGATCTGTCATGTGACTTTCCCAATTTAGACTCATCATGTGACTTCCTACTTTTTCATGATGATCATGTGTAGGGCTGGGCGGGGGCGTGGCAAAAAATACGGGGCCCTATGGGCCCCTCCCGGCATCCACAGCTATTCATTCTAGCATATTCTTGGGCCCTCCTCACATGAGGGCCCTGGGTACCCCCAGTCTGACACCCCTGGGCTGGGTATCGAATTCAGTACTTTTTAGGCACGGGCAAATTACCTCCATAGTATCGAAAAAAGCCATGTCATTCAGTAGACAGATAGATAGATAGATAGATAGGTAGATATATAGGTAGATAGGTAGATAGGTAGATAGATAGATAGATAGATAGATAGATAGATAGATAGATAGATAGATAGATAGATAGATAGATAGATAGATAGATAGATATTGATCCCAATAAAATGGGAAATTATAGTGTTCCAGCAGCAAAATCAGTCACCCAGCACAGAATATAAATACAATTAAATATTAGGATACAATATACAGTGGGGTTTGAAAGTTTGGGCCCCCCAGGTAAAAATGTGTATTAATGTGCATAAAGAAGCCAAGAAAAGATGGAATCCAAAGGCATCAAATGACAGATTAGACATTTGTATAATATGTCACAAAAGGTTAAGTTTGATTTCCATTATTTATACTTTCAAAATAACAGAAAACAAAAAAATGGCGTCTGCAAAAGTTTAGTCCCCCTGCAGAGTTAATACGTTGTTACCCCCCCCCCTACCGTCCAACTACAACAGAAACTCGACACAAGGACAAAACCATGACAATCGTTTGAAAATGTAATGGAGAGGAGAAAACCATACGGTGATATGATGGGATAAGATGATGGGTACGGTGCTTATTTGAACTGGTGTTTTTTAATTGGGATTAGTTCTTGTAAAATGGAGTAGAGAACCAGAAAGCACTCAGAAACCTCTTAACAGCAGCTAAAAATCTTGTTTTTGCTGATCCTCTGGTTCCTTTTTCTTGCTGCAGATGTAGTACGTAGCAGTTTAAAATGCTACAGACACAGTAAGATTGGTGCTTAAACCATCTGGATGTTGGATGCAGCCTCAGAGGTGAGCATTGGACACCAGAGAGTCTAGGCCGGAGAAAATCTATAGGCCACACAGCTGACATAATGCAGGAACTCAATCTAGTGTGAGGGCCTGTGAGATGAGTGATTAACCCTGTGAAAGCGCTGCTTCCTTCCACACCATTATTTTGGGTTTGAATGGGTCTGAATGGGATGCTCAGACCCGTCCGGTTTCAGTTTCAGGGCCCAAGACTGTTAAACACTGAAGCTCGTGCAGCAGCCGCTGACTCTGGGAAGAGTCGGGTTAACGTCAGCTCAAAGTGGGAGTTCTGTGGGACAGGGTATCTCCGTGTGGACTTTGTCCACAACAATCCCACCAATCTGTCCCAAAACGTCCCGGTAAAGAGTGTAAATGCTGTCACCGCCCAATGAGAGGAGAGCGCAGATTTTAGTTGCGCATGCGTCACCTTGTGACAAGTAGCATATAAGATAGGGTGACCAGACGTCCCCGGTATCCGGGGACAGTCCCCGGTTTTGGTGACCTGTCCCCGAAAATGTCCCCGGATTTCACTCTGACTGACAGACCTGATATTGGAATGAAAGAAAACACTGACCAAACATAGCTGATATTCGCACACCCTCCCTCCGTAGGCACCAGACAGCAGAGCCAGCGCTGCTCAGAGCTCGGAGAGGTTTTAGAAGCCGTATTTCATGATGCTTAAATTACTGATTATTTACATGGAGTCTGGTGGGTTTAGTGAACGCAATTTCGCAGACTTTTATGTGTTAAAAAACGGATCTTAATCTTTAACAGAAAGGTTGTCCTTATCTTGATAGTTTAGGACTTAAGTGTCTAGTGACCCCGTTAGTCCCCGTAATCTGTAGCGCTTAATGACACTGAAAAAGTGTGATCCTTGTGGCAAAAATCATTTCAGCTCGTCTCCTTGGCGTACGTCTTCGTCTAGCTCGGGTCACTGCTGCCATTTCACCAGGAGGCGTATGCCCGCGGCTGGTTTACACCTGCTTTTAAGAGCCGGAGAATCTTCAATGCGAAATAGAGGCGCGCTGTCACGGGCGGATGTTGTACATACCACGGAATATATAATTAGGTGCATTTTACACTTCCCCTTCCATCTCTTTATGGGAAACTCCCACTTTACCACTTCACCCCGTCCCATGAATGCATATCCATGACACGGAAAAGCGCAATTTGCCACTTTCAGTCCCCGCTTTTACCTCAGTGTGGCCTGTTTTTACATTCCTCGCCATGCTTTGGTATTGCGCTGGTATTGGAAAAAACCCAAGCCATACCCAACCCTAGTCCTCAGCCATATAGGCATGGTGGGAAGCTAGACATCCAGAAGAACGTTTGGGGGTCAAAATCAAAGTATTTACCGTATGAGTAGATCACAGTTGCTCCTCCGGGTCAAATGAAACCAGTGGGGGGGGGTTTGACCTGCGATCCAGATGCCTCCTGGTTGCTTCTTGGTTGCCTTTTAGAGGTTTTATAAGCATCTCCAACTATAGATGACGTTTAATTTCCGGGATTATTCAAATGATGCGGGAAATTCTGCCAGATGTCCCTGTTTTTTGACCAGATGTCCGTCCCCTGTGACAGTGGATAGACAGGAAAGGTGGGAGAGAGAGGGGGGGGGGATGACACGCAGAAAAGTGCCGCAGGTCGGATTTGAACCCGAGCCGCTGCAAAGGCCTCAGCCTGGCGCACGCTCTTACTGAGTGAGCTAGAGGTCCCCCCCCCCCTCTCTTCCTTGGTGTTGCCGTTATAAGTCAGCAGTCAGCTAGCTAGACTATCTATCCAACAACTTTTGAACGTACACATGTTCCACCAAAACAAGTTCCTTCTTGAGACTATTTAGCAGCGGCACCGTGGCTCCGTCTGGTGCTTAGCCCTGCCCACGACAATTGTGATTGGTTTAAACAAATGACCAATAAATCAGAGCATATCTTTCTCCCATCCTGGAAAGTTGCATGGACTAGCCAGACCTTCATTCGCAGCACTGTGGAGGAAGGTCTGGCAATGCGAGACAAATGTCCAACTGACCCAGAACATGTTGGAGGGACTACATAACCCATGTTGCCTGGGAACGTCTTGGGAGACACAGACTAGTATAATCGGCTGTAAATGGATGCATGGAGATTTAGACTATGCTGCTCTTATTTTCTTCATTGTATGTGTCTTCTTATTTTTACTTTTTACTTTTTATATTGTTTACTTAAATGTTATATTTGTCTGTGGACCAAATTGGTAAAATATGTCTTGTCTCCACCGTGGGATAGAGGGAAACGTAATTTCGATCTCTTTGTATGTCTTGACATGTGAAGAATTTGACAATAAAGCAGACTTTTGACTTTTTTGACTTTTTTGACTATGGCCTCAATTCAAAAAAGAAAAAGATAATAAGATCTTCAGAAATGTCAACATAATAACAGTTCAACCGTACAGGAACAAGAGACCGGTTGGAAACACTCCTACAGTTATGAGTAAAAAATGTAAATGTGTTATCAGAAAGACAATGCCATAGTTCACCAGGTTTGATCAAATGGATTCTGTCACTTTCATGTCTGAAACTGTTGAACTGAACTGAAACTCTGTCTTTGTCTCACAGGATCATGCAATTCCTCTTGAACAAGAAGCGTTTTAAGGAGACCCTGAGGCCTTACGATGTCAAAGACGTGATCGAGCAGTACTCTGCTGGACACCTGGACATGCTCTGTAGAATTAAATACCTCCAGACAAGGTCAGAAACTACTCTACAGATGTCTGTAGTCTGTTGGAGTGAAGCAATATCTTCTTTTTTTCTGAGCTCATCCTGTTTCTCTTCCTTTAAGGATCGACATGATTCTTGCCCCTGGACCCCCCCTCACCCCCAAACAAAAGAAAACGCAGAAAACGCCTTTTACCTACCCGCCCAGTCAGTCACCCAGGTACAGCTACTCTGTTCATAGAGAAAACATGATGAATAGACAATGTTGTAAGATTATATTGCAATATTAGACTGAATAAGAAAGATCTCAACGAGTAATTTTGGTATTTTTCCACCTGGACTTTATTGTCCCATTATGGTCCGCAAACCGAGCTGCAATGTAACCCTACAGGACAAATGATCAGCGTCAGTCAGCGTTCACTAAAAGTTGTGTTGTTGCTGGTGACAGACTCAGGTTATCATTCAAAGTGTCTGACTACATTATGGAAAGGATCCCTACAGAAAAAGATAACATGGATGGTTCCAAATGCTTACTGATGAACACGACTCTCATGGTCTACGAGGGGGTCAAAGTCTGTGATCCTCCATCTGATCCTAACTATTTGTCAAAACAATTCATAATTTCTGCTTATTTTACTCAATAATTCCATGTAAATGAGGTTTATTGGCCATCAATTCCAAAAATAAGTCTAAAACTAGTGGTAAAAAGTCATAAAGTTGGCTAAGAAGATGTAACACAGAATTGAGTGATAATTCATAGGTTACATGTTTTTTAACCAAAACGGAGGACACGTGGATGGTCGTGGACAGGGAGACAACACAAGGGTTGAACACAAAAACATGGAAAACAGGGTCCAGGTTAAAGGAACTCTTTATTTCTAAAGCAGTAGCTCTGCACAGGTGAATCTGTGATTTATGTCCCCCGAGCAAATGTCTGTGCAGTCCATGTCTACTCAGTGTCCCTGTGTTCCAGGCATGAGACCTACCTAGCCAAAGCTGCCTCCATGCCAGACACCGAAGACCAAAGCATGATGGGTAGATTTGTCCGGGTGGAGAGACAGGTGAGGATCAGAACTGCAACAACATCTTGTGAGATCAATAATCGTAGTTTCCAACATTTCAGGTGAAATATTCGTATCCGATCCAAATGAGACATGTAGGCGTATTCGTCGCAACTTCGTCAAATGCGGATCCAGATCTGCGGAGATTGGGTTCCACATGTTGCTGCTTCAAATCCTATTTTGAAAGCCAAATACTGGCCGTAGAGCTTGGTCACATCAGCATTTATTTATATATAGCAACGTTTTATACAATAAAGTCATCTGCAATGCAGTTTCGTGTAGTTTAATTTATAATGAAACATTGTTTTTGTATAGTAGTGGAAGTAAGTGGAAGGTAGCATGGAAATTAAACACTCAAGTTAATTATACAAGTACCAAGTACACAGGAGCACTTTCAGGGCAAGACTTATTCTCCCACAATGCACCACAGAGCGCCACAGGAAGTCATTCCTGCCTGTGGCCATCAGACTTTATAACTCCTCCCTCTAAGTGTCGGACATACAGACACTTAGTGAGTCTGAAACTGGACAATATTATCTGTATATTATCTGTTTTGTGCAATAACACCGGCTTAAAATGTGTGCAATACTCTGCTGCTACTACTTATTCATTTAGTTTCATTAATTTATTACTGTTCACCATTACACTCCTTAATTATGTAAGTACTATATCATAAAAATTCCTTTAACTATGTAAGTACCGTGCATATCCACATTCCTTATATATCTTTCTTTATATTTCTACTCTGATATTTATGTACTCTTGCAACAGTAACACAGAATTTCCCTGTCGGGGATCAATGAAGTATTTCTGATTCTGATTCCTCAACATTTGGACTTACAGTACAGTAGAGTAGTAAATGTATTCCTCCGCTGAACGTGTCTCTGTCTCAGGTGGAGGACATGGAGAAGAAGTTGGACTTCCTGGTGGACATGCACATTCAGCACACGGAGCACCTGCAGGTGGATTCTGCCGGCGCCGCCCGCATGACCCTGGAGGCCTGCGACGCAACGGCCAACGGCGAGGTCCGCCGGGTTTTCTTTAACTACGCCGAGGCGTTCCCGCACATGGCGTACCAGATGCCTGTCAGCGGGGGGCGAGGAGCCAGCGCAGAGGGGGCCCGGTCGGCTGGTGGCCGAGGACTTTCAGACCATCAACCCCCGCCGACCTCTCAGCTCCACCAGCGGCGCCCGACGGCCGCCATCCCCACGTACACCGAACGTCCCACGGTGTTGCCCATCAGCTCGCTGCAGGACTTGTCAGCGGGTCTGGGCAGGACCACAGGGGGGCGGGGGGGCGACTCGCCGCTCTCCCTGCTGTCGGTGAACCACGAGGAGCTGGAGCGCTCGCTGAGCGGGTTCAGCATCTCCGTGGAGCGGGAGGAGGGCGGGGACTTTTCGATTGGTGGGGCCGGGGTGGCGCCCGGGGACGCCAGCTCCTCGAGACCCAGACCGAGCTACCTGGCGGAGGAGGAGACGGACACGGATACGGACCCGTTTACGCCCAGCGGTGGGCCCCTGCCGCTCTCCTCCACGGGGGAGGGCTTTGGCGATGCCGTGTGGAACATGCCGCCCTGAGAGGCGTTTGCACGGAAAATCCACAACTCCCGAGAACCTTGAATCCAACCCACGCCTCTAAACCCAAATCAGTTTGGGTCAAAGCCACACCCGTGGAGGAACGGTGGGTCTAACCCACCTTTATGCCGCGAGTTCGCAAGCGGCGACGTCGTCAACAACGGTCAGAAGGCCAATACCGTTCAGAGGCCAACGCCGATCTCATTCACCGACCGCCGCCAGACAGACAGCCATGGCATTGAGAAAAAGAGAAAAAAAAAGGGAAAACAGATAGTTTGTAAAGTAGAACTCTGTACAGCGCACTCTTCGCAAAAACTTAGCTAAAAAAAAAAAAAAAGAACATTAATACACATACTATATACACCCAAAAGCTTTATTGCTGCAAAGCCAACTGCACTGCATGTGACGCATGCGATTTCTAGTGTAGACACTGCAACGTTGAGGATATCAGGAAACGGAAAAAACGATTGAATCGAGATATATATATATATATATATATATATATATATATATATATATATATATATTTACTTGCTATGCCATTTTGTAACACTTATTTTTTTATATGAATACATTTTTAAGTTTTTTTGCATGGTTTGCATGATAATGCACCATCCGAGGGGCAACGGTTAGAGGGCGATAACGGAACCAATCGTCTCCCATCTCTGTTTATTATGTGTGTGTGTGTTCTCTCATTTAACTACATTTGTGGGGTCCAAAAGCCGGACATACTACTTGTGGGGTCCGGACAGCTTTGTGGGGCCAAAATGCTGGACCCCACAACTTTAAAGGGCTGTTTGAGAGTCAAGACTTGGTTTTAGGATTAGAGTTAGAATCAGGGTATGGTTAAGGTGAAGGTAAGGATTAAGGTTAGGCATTTAGTTATGATGGTTAAAGTTAGCGTAAGGGGCTAGGGAATGCATTATGCCAGTGACGGGTCCCCACAAAGATAGTGAGACGTGTGTCTGTGTGTGTGCATATGTGTATTTGTGTGTGTGTGAATGAGAGAGAGAAAGATGGACTTGGGTAACAACAACAACATTGAGTGGCTGACAGTCGGGTTTCACCCATTTTTTTGTTGCTTTTCTCACATTGTGCTGTCAAAATCGTGGATTGCGGATCACTTCCGTCCAGAAAGCAGAGTTTCTGATCCTGTTACTTCGTTTTCACAACACTGTGCTGTTGAGTTGTGTGTCACCACTTTATGCATAGCAACCTTTTACAGTCAAAAACAAAACAAAAAAAAGATGTATTTAACCCTCGTGTTGTCTTCCCGTTGACCTGCAGCTTTGTGTTTTTCTGGGTTGAAATTTCAACATTTTATTGTTCTTTTTCCTACACTTTTCTCAAAATTTTTGTCAATTTTATCACTATTTTTTGTCACTTTTTTTGACTTTTTTTTAATTATGTTTCAGTCAATTTTGTTAACAATTTCTTTGTCACTTTTTCTCATGTTTTTGATGTTTTTTGTCACGTTTTCAGATTTTTTTTGGTCACTTTTTCAGCGTTTTTGTTGCTATTTTCCTGATTTTCTTGTAGTTTTTTTATCAACATTTGTCACTTTTTTCAACGTACTTTTCTGATACATAAAGTTTTTTTAAACCGGTCAAATTTGACCCGAGGACAACACGAGGGTTAAAATAATTAAAAAGAATTTGAAAACACTAAATCTCACTCTGCTGCTTTATCGGCACATGAATTCAGGGATATTAGATTGTTGTCGGCACATCTTTGGTTTTACGAAGGTTTCTGAACATCTTGACTGCTGAGTTCAGTTCATCATGGCTCGAAAAAGGATGAATCGATTAGTTGTCAACGATTAAATTAATCGCCAACTACGTTCATAATCGGCTTGAGTCATTGTTTTGTGGACACAAGTTAATCTTCTCCGATGTCAGCTTGTTAAATGTGAATATTCTTCTAGTTTCTTCTCTTTTCTGTAACGGTAAACTGGATATCTTTGCGTTTTGGACAAAAAATTTGGGAATAATCCACAGATTACTCAACAATGAAAGTAATAGTTAGTCGCAGCCCTTAAAGGGATCAAATTATTCATACTATTCATACTAAAAAAGTGAAACTAACTTAAAGGAAACATTATAAATTCAACAATATATTACTGATTATTACAGAGTTCTGTGTACCAAACTCCAACACCTGGCACTTGCATGCAATTAATAATAAAGTCTAATAAATAATAAAATCATCATAATAGTAATAATAGTTAAATAATAAATAATAAATAAAATAATAATAAATAATAAAATAAAATCTGCATTTAAAGATATATCCTGGAGTTCAGATTCGGCCCATAACAACAACTAGAAAATCTGATTTTTCAAGGGAATTTCTACTGCAAAGATACAATAAATTCAGTACGGTGCATGAAAATGTTGATACGGAAGATTATTAGGGCCACGTGTAAAAAATATTTGAGTTTGAAATTAAATAAGGGATGGGAAAAATAAGGAGGGCCTTCTCCTTTTTGGACATATTGCACATATTGTTTATTACACTATAAATGTATATATATCAAAACTGGGCTTTCTTTCAAAGTTTTTGATCCTTTGGTTTCTCCGTTTTTGCTTTTTTTGTTTTTCTCGCCTTTTTCCAGGTTTATGGACACTTTTTTGTTGCCTTTTTTAAAGTTTTTGTCAGTTTTCCCGACATTTGTCGCCATTTGACGCCATTTTCTTTCTTTTTTTTAGGAATCTTTTTTCAATGTTTTTGTCACTTTTTCAAAATACAAGCATGTCCCGGGACCTCCGTAGATAGGTCCCAATGTTGATTCCAAAGTTACACCCTTGGGAATTTCTTTCAAAATAAAATAAAACAACCCAAACCAAAGTCAGAATTGTGAGACTAAAGTGAGAGTTTTGAATTCATTCACAAATCGGACATTTATCTCTCAGAATTTTGGCTTCAAACTCAAATAAGTTTACATTTGGCTCTGACCCTCCGCCGGGAGTAACATATACTCAAAGTCTTCTTCTTATTATGTGATGAACAGATGTGATGTTTTTCCAGCATTAAATTCTGCACCGAACGTCTTTTTTCCCTCTTTAAATCTTGACTAAATTGACGTGTGTTACGTACAACTCAGCTGGTGGAGTCTCCAGAGGCTGGTTTTAGGACGTAAGAGACGTTTCCTGTTTCTACAGCCAATAGAGAAGTCAGCTGGTGGAGTCTCCAGAGGCTGGTTTTAGGACGTAAGAGACGTCTCCTGTTTCAACAGCCAATAGAGAAGTCAGCTGGTGGAGTCTCCAGAGGCTGGTTTTAGGACGTAAGTGACGTCTCCTATTCAACAGCCAATAGAGAAGTCAGCTGGTGGAGTCTCCAGAGGCTGGTTTTAGGACGTAAGTGACGTCTCCTATTCAACAGCCAATAGAGAAGTCAGCTGGTGGAGTCTCCAGAGGCTGGTTTTAGGACGTAAGAGTCGTTTCATCCCTAGTTGACAATATTGAAATTAAAAGAACATTTACCCACAAATCACTAATGTGTTTGTAACATTCGCCACAGCTCAATATCAGCAGAAAATCAGTTTCTAACGTTCAATTATGGACAAAATCAGTGTGTATATTGGCAGAACCATTTACTCTCTATTGAGGCCACGTTCATACTCGGCGTCTTTTGTTAAGCTGCCAGCGTCTGTTTCACGTTATAATCCTGTGGAGTAAACTGAGTTTTCAAAAAAGTCCTCAATGCTTTCTTTAAAAGTGCAGCAACAACTATTTTATCTCAGCTTTATCCGACGTTAGCTCTCTCTCTCTCTCTCTCTCTCTCTCTCTCTCTCTTTCTCTGTTTTTTCTCTAGCTTGCTCCACCACTTTGTTTATCTAACGTTAGCATCTCTCTCTCTTTTCTTTCTCTAGCTCGCTCCACCACTTTGTTTCTCTAACGTTAGCACCGTTACACACAGCGCTCTAGGATGCTGTAGCAGTAGCTGTTGTTATAGCAACAAAAGACGCAGCCAACCTTTTCTTGTCTTAATAGACGCCAAGTGTGAACATAGCCGTATAATAATACAACTTTACAGCTTTATTTCAATGACTTCTCAACAAACGGACATTTTCTGTATCGTCCACTGCGAGCAACTCGAATGTCCAGTAACGACCACAAACTCGCGCTTAAAGCATCATCACCACATACCACAATAGACAGGAAGGACATGTAGAAATGCTAGCGAGCGATTGGCTGCAAAGGTCAACGTTTCTAATTGTACAGACATGGAAACGAGACGAGCCTGAGCACCACTTACTGCGACAACAAAGAGCTTTACAGACGATCACATATCGGCCTAAACAGCGTTCACTGCTTTAGATTTAGGGCCACAATGATACTGAATGTAATATCCGACAACCAACTATATCTGCACACATGGATTATTACTTATAGCATGTTAAAGCACCTTCAGAGTCAGGTGATTTTTAAAGAGGGGCTTCCACATCAGGCTTCAACTAGACTATGACTTTGTGACAGTCAGTCACGTGGTTATGACATAATCGTTAGCCTATTTTTATAAAAGCGTCTGCTACGGAGCCATAACGTGAGATACAAGGTAACGGAGCCTTTTATACATTGTTGTGTTTCTTTAGAAATAAACAACTGATAAATAGAGTCTTTAAAGGCTTCAGATGTAAAGTTATTCACTGTCAAAGTGGCGCCAAAAGGAATGGGAGTCAATGGGATGCTAACGGCGGGTGATGGCTTTGTAGCATTAAAATGGCGCCATGGGAGCTCCACTTAGAGAGGAGAGGCTGACCCCCCCGTTGGATAGACAGCAGCACCGTGGCGCTGTTAGATGACGTAGCATTAAGATCGACAACGGTAGAGAGTTGTATGAAAGACCGAAATCCACCTAAAGAGGCAGGTCTGGGGGGTCAAACAACACAACATAACGTTCCTACAACATAACATCCTACAACATAACGTCCTACAACATAACGTTCCAAGAACATAACATCCTACAACATGACGTTCCTACAACATAACGTTCCTAGAACATAACGTTCCTTCCTACAACATAACATTCCTACAACATAACGTTCCTATAACATAATGTTCCTAGAACATAACGTTCCTAGAACATAACATTCCTACAACATAACGTTCCTACAACATAACGTTCCTACAACATAACGTTCCTACAACATAACGTTCCTACAACATAACGTTCCTACAACATAACGTTCCTACAACATAACATCCTACAAGATAACATCCTACAACATAACGTTCCTACAACATAACGTTCCTACAACATAACGTTCCTACAACATAACATTCCTACAACATAACGTTCCTATAACATAATGTTCCTAGAACATAACGTTCCTAGAACATAACATTCCTACAACATAACGTTCCTAGAACATAACATCCTACAACATAACGTTCCTACAACATAACGTTCCTACAACATAACGTTCCTACAACATAACGTTCCTACAAGATAACGTTCCTACAACATAACATCCTACAACATAACGTTCCTACAACATAATGTTCCTAGAACATAACGTTCCTACAACATAACGTTCCTTCCTACAACATAACGTTCCTACACCATAACGTTCCTACAACATAACGTTTCTTCCTACAACATAACGTTCCTACAACATAACATCCTAGAACATAACGTTCCTAGAACATAACATCCTACAACATAACATCCTACAACATAACGTTCCTACAACATAATGTTCCTAGAACATAACGTTCCTACAACATAACATCCTAGAACATAACGTTCCTACAACATAACGTTCCTTCCTACAACATAACGTTCCTTCCTACAACATAACGTTCCTAGAACATAACATCCTAGAACATAACGTTCCTACAACATAACGTTCCTACAACATAACGTTCCTTCCTACAACATAACGTTCCTACAACATAACGTTCCTACAACATAACGTTCCTTCCTACAACATAACGTTCCTACAACATAACGTTCCTACAACATAACGTTCCTACAACATAACGTTCCTAGAATAGGAAGGAGGACAGTGTTTTGAAACAAGCCCTAAAAACAGCTCCGACCGAAGCCTGGTGTGGACACAGCGACAGACGAAATGAACAAAGGTGAACCAAACACTTCTAATTAGTATTATCTATTTATCTTCTTGTATTACAGTTATTTATCTTCCGCTACAGAAGCCCATTCAACTCTATATTATAAAGAGCAAATCATCAAACATGAATATTCAGCACATATAGATCCAGAATAGAGATAATATATCCCTGTAGACTTTCATTCATCGTGCCTCTGCAGCGAGGAACATCGCCGAGAACGACTCCACAACGTCGTTCTGGATTTAAGGTTTCAGTGCCACTTCATCTCAGTATGCACCAAACACACCACACCGGATCTATGAATGTCAGCGCTTTCCTTCTGTAGTGATTTGTCTTCTATTCTTTTTTTTTATAACTAGCACACGGTACGGTCTTGCTTTTGTATAAAATGCTGTTTTGTAGTCTTGTGATGCTTAAAGCCCCCGACACACCAACCAGACGGCCGTCCCTCGGCAGAAAAGGCAGTCGGACTGATCCGTCTTCCCGAGTTGGTCAGAGAAGTCCCTTGAACACACCGAAGCGACGAGACGTAATACGTCTCCATGACAGCAGGCGGCGCTAATCTGGAAAATATGAAAATGGACGAACGCGTCACATGGGTCTGGTTTCTCTGGAAACTCAAAGCCAGACTGTCATGGCGGCTCGTTCAGAAGATGATCTCATACTTTACTAAAATAGTTCACCGAAAACGTGTTTCTGGAAACATCTTAAGGAGAAATTGGCCGTAAATCTTCATCTCAGAGCCACTAAGGTCAGTTTAACCCTCCTGGTGTCTTTGGGTCTAATCTGACCCCCTTTCCAAAAGGTTTCTATATCAGTAACGTGGATGGTTCCTAACAACGCTCCTCACACTTTAAATTAATAATCAGTTCACTACTTTCATTAAATTTTGGTGTTTTTTTTTATCAATTTTTATAGCATTTGGAGAAAAAAACAATTGGTAAAAGAACTTTTTAAAAAGTGTAAAAAAAGAGAGAAAAATGTCAATAAAAGTGACTAAAATGTGAATAAATATCAGATAAAGTAACAAAAATGTCCAAAAAGTGACAAATGTAAAAAAAAAAAAAAACTTTCAAAAGCTCAGAAAAAGTCAACAAAAAATTCAAAAAGTGATAAAATCATGGGGGGGACAAAATGGTCAAAAAAGACGTTTTTAACTTTTTCTTACGTTTTTGTCCCTCTTTTCAACCCTTTTAATGATTTTTTTCCAATGTTTGTCACTTTTTTTGACGTTATTAACTTTAGTTGTACAGTTATTTTTGGAATTTATGGTCAATAAAGCTCATTTATAGGAAATTATACCTAATGTTTGAGTTAGAAAAGCAGCAATTAGGAATTATTGAGACTAAAATTAAAGGAATGGATGTTGATGATAATCACAGACTGGAATATGTCAACTTTTACTCTCAATACTATTTCAAAAACACTTCAATTTGGTTTCAAATGCTATAAAATTGAATAAGACGCCCCAAAATTAATGAAAGTAGAGATTTGTACTTGGCAAAGAGCGTTGTGTGGAATCAATCATGTTATTTTGGGGAATTAAAAAGAACATTGATATAGCGGGTAAATTTGACCCGAGGACAACATGGGGGTTTAAAGATTTTCGTCAGATTTTGAGAGACTCTAGTCTCGCTCATCCCGCTCTCCACCAATCAGATTGGTCATTTGAGTCCGATTGCCCGCCTTCCGACCGGGCATGTAAGGTCGGCCAAAATGAAGGCCCCCCCCCCGACGGTCGACGGCACGGGACACACCGAACCGCCTTGAGCCCCCGACCTCTCCAGACTGCCGATTATGGGGCTGGTGCGTCGCGGCCTTCAGGCTCCGTCTCTGAAGTCAACCTCAACGTGAGACCAGCTGCACAGAAACGTCGTGTTGACATGATTCACTTCTCGTTTTAACTTTTCTTTCTTTTTTAAAGTTGAACTGTTGTTTCCATCCCCAGTAGCGCTGCTCAGTGTTTGGCTTCTGTTGAAGTTTCATATCAGAAACAACTCACTCTCTGTTTTTGTGTTATTTGGATGCGCTTTCAGCAAAATGTCACATTGCTTCTTTTCAAAATTTCAGTCAAGTCTTATTGCTTCCTTTCTAAATTTACATTTACAGGCTTGTTTCAATTTTTTGAAACATCCCTGGAAATAACTTTTCCAGCATTTGTACAATTGTATTTACACGGCAAATTACATTTAACATTACTGTCTTCCAAGAGACAACTACAACTACACTGGGTAAAAGTTATGCTAGCAAAGACAGCTGAAATAGAAATATAGTGCATATTATAATGCATTACTTGCATCAACCTGAAGTTATTCTTCTCAGGAATTGAAAAGCATTTAATGAATCCATATACAGAGAACCACAGCACAAAAAGGATGCTACACAGTGATTCTCAAGTCTTTTTCTTGCTGCCCTAAAATATTCCTTTCATTCAAAACATCAGAATCAGGATCAGTTTTATTTGCCATGTATGAGGACACATACGAGGAATTTTGCTTTGGAGCATCGTTGCTCACAATGTGCTTACACATACAAAACAACCAAAACAAAATATACACACTAATATATACACAATATATACATACTCTAAACAGAAACAATATAGCATGACCTTTCTCAAGAAGTTGTAAGAATCCTAAATATTGGTGAACGAGGCTCACTGTGAGCTATCGATGTCTACAGAAACACAGAGAACTCAGATAAAGTAGAAAATACTGAAGTCCCTCATCTCGCATTATTGTTATTCTTGTTGGGAAAAACAATTCTAATCTACGCTGAGTTACAATGAAACGCTGGTGTTCTGCTGCGTTTTGGGGACACTATAGAAACATCAGGGAGTTCATTCCTGGGACTAGTGCTAGTTGACCTTTAAAATGATAAAAATGTAGTTGATTTCACAGAGAAAACATTGGTTCAAAGCAGGGATGTAGTACTCGAGTCCGGTCTTGGACTCAAGACCGTTTTTCTATGGTCTCGGACTCGCTAGTATTAATAATCTGCCAATCAATTTGTGTAATTCACTTTGGAGATTACAAAGATCTGGCTCATTGTTTTCGGTTCATGCCACTGAAACTCACGTATGAAAATGACGTCCAATAAGGGGAACCGAGTCGGGGAAATGATCTGGTGTTTTGGCGAGGGAAACGAGATTAACCCTCCTGGTGTCCTCGGGTCGAGTTTGACCCATTTTCATAAGGTTTCTCTATCTGAAATTTGGGTTTCTTTCAAACAGATTGTCCAAAAAAGTAACGTGGATGGTTCCCAACAATGCTCCTCACACGATAAATTAATAATCAGTTCACTACTTTCATTAAATTTTGGTGTTTTTTTATCCATTTTTATAGCATTTGGAGAAAAAAACAATTGGTAAAAGATCTTTTAAAAAAGTGTAGAAAAAGAGAGAAAAATGTGAATAAAAGAGATAAACCCACCTGGTGTCCTCGGGTCGAGTTTGACCCATTTTCATAAGGTTTCTATATCAGAAATGTGGATTTCTTTCAACCAAATTGTCAAAAGAAATAACGTGGATGGTTCCGGACAACGCTGTTAACAAGTAAATTAAATGATCAGCTCACTACTTTTATTGAATTTGGGTGTTTTAGTCAATTTTATAGCATTTGAAAAAAATATTGACAACAGAACGTCAGAAAAGAATTGGCAAAAACAGAAAAAGTGACAAAAAAAAGTGATTAAAACGTCAAAATAGTTCCAAAATAGAGGGAAAAGCCACTAAAGTTTCAAAAATGAGGACCAAAATGTTGAAAACAGTTTAAAGGCAGCTAGCTAGCTAGCAGATCAAGGAGCGATACCTACGATTTGAGGCTAAAATAAAACTGCGCTGAAACCACGCAGGAGCTCATAGTGCACCTTTAAAGCACATCGTCCGCCTTTTCAACATGGACGATGGTAGAAAAGTACTTGGAACAAACTTTTTGGGGGGCCGTTTTTGATGTATTACATTAACTTGATGCATTAAAAAAACAGATTCCAGGGTTGCTTGAAAAAAAACTTCTTTGAGAATCTCTTTTCTTTCCAAGATTAATTTGTATCGCCACTGAAATTGTCCCTAACCGTACGTACACACCGCCACCGACTGGAGCTGCAAAAAAACTGCAGGCAGAGCGAGCAGCCGGCGGACTAACCTGGTACCCGTGCAGGATTCACTGTGAGGGACCGTTAGAGACCATGTGACCGGCAGCTAACGCTAACTGGAGACCATGTGACCGCCAGCTAATGCTAACTGGAGACCATGTGACCGACAGCTAACGCTAACTGGAGACCATGTGACCGGCAGCTAACGCTAACTGGAGACCAGGTGACCGCCAGCTAACGCTAACTGGAGACCATGTGACCGGCAGCTAACGCTAACTGGAGACCATGTGACCGACAGCTAACGCTAACTGGAGACCATGTGACCGGCAGCTAACGCTAACTGGAGACCAGGTGACCGCCAGCTAACGTTAACTGGAGACCATGTAACCGGCAGCTAACGCTAACTGGAGACCATGTGACCGGCAGCTAACGCTAACTGGAGACCATGTGACCGCCAGCTAATGCTAACTGGAGACCATGTGACCGACAGCTAACGCTAACTGGAGACCATGTGACCGGCAGCTAACGCTAACTGGAGACCATGTGACCGCCAGCTAACGCTAACTGGAGACCATGTAACCGGCAGCTAACGCTAACTGGAGACCATGTGACCGCCAGCTAACGCTAACTGGAGACCATGTGACCGCCAGCTAACGCTAACTGGAGACCATGTAACCGGCAGCTAATGCTAACTGGAGACCATGTGACCGGCAGCTAACGCTAACTGGAGACCATGTGACCGCCAGCTAACGCTAACTGGAGACCATGTAACCGGCAGCTAACGCTAACTGGAGACCATGTGACCGGCAACTAACGCTAACTGGAGACCATGTGACCGGCAGCTAACGCTAACTGGAGACCATGTAACCGGCAGCTAACGCTAACTGGAGACCATGTGACCGGCAGCTAACATTAACTGGAGACCATGTGACCGGCAGCTAACATTAACTGGAGACCATGTGACCGGCAGCTAACGCTAACTAGAGACCATGTGACCGGCAGTTAACGCTAACTGGAGACCATGTGACTGACAGTTAACACTAACTGGAGACCATGTGACCGGCAGCTAACGCTAACTGGAGACCATGTGACCGGCAGCTAACGCTAACTGGAGACCATGTGACCGCCAGCTAACGCTAACTGGAGACCATGTGACCGACAGCTAACGCTAACTGGAGACCATGTGACCGACAGCTAACGCTAACTGGAGACCATGTGACCGGCAGCTAATGCTAACTGGAGACCATGTGACCGGCAGCTAATGCTAACTGGTCCCTATGTACAAACAACGTTATGTTATAAACGATAGGTAACCTAGCAACGGCAATTATGAGCTCGTCCTCAGAATGAATGTTTTGGTAGGAACCAAAGTTGACATCGTATGTTTCTCCGGGATCAGCCAGCGCGAAGGACGTCTATATCCCGATTGGCGGCTGGCGTTAGCCGCTCCACCGCGTCATAGCTCATTACCATAAAGTTGAAAAATTTAAACTTTCTGATTGACGCCCAACACGCTCAAAACGCCCAAAACGCAACGCCGACAGATTTGCCTCCTTGCAGCTGAGAGAAGCTTCCATTGAAAATGACTTCCGGTAACTTCAGACGCTCCAGTCGGCGGCGGTGGGAATGTCCGGTAACATAATTATCGAGATATGAAATGTCAACCATTAGGAGCTAATAAATCTGGAAATAATTGGCGATACCAGCGCTAGTTACAGCCCATTAAGTGACCGTGTTTTTCTTACATTCAGAGTCCGATGCCCGTCTTTCTTTAGACTTTGGTTCGGCCATTTTTGACCAAGTTCTCTGGACTTTTGTTTCGACTTCCTGTGTGTGCACACGACTCTGCACGCCCAGGCCCGTCCACGTGTACTAGGATGAACTGTTGGCTTTGAACTCACATAGACAGCGAGATTCATCGTTTTAACATCGCAGCGAACAATTCTGCACTTTAACCCTCGTGTCGTCTTCCCGTCGACCTGCAACTCTGTTTTTGGTGGAAATGTCAACATTTTGATGCTTTTTTTCCCTACATTTTTCTCAATTCCCATTTTTTTTGTCCCTTTTATTATGTTTTTGTAGTTTTTTTAACAAGTTTTTTTTGTCATTTCTTTTCAACAAGTTTTTGTCGCCTTTGGCGATTTTTCCGATTTTGTTTGGTCACTTTTTTGGAGTTTTAAGAAACGTGTTTTTGTTGAATTTTTCCAGCTTTTTGAAGCTTTTTCCAACATTTGTCACTTTTTTCTACGTTCTTTGGTCCTAGTTGTGATATAAACGGGTCAATTTGACCCCGAGGACAACAGGAGGGTAAAGGAATACGTGGTGAATCTGACGTAGACTTAACTAAGGACCTTTCTCAAGAAGTTGTAAGAATCCTAAATATTGGTGAACGAGGCTCACTGTGAGCTATCGATGTCTACAGAAACACAGAGAACTCAGATAAAGTAGAAAATACTGAAGTCCCTTATCTCGCATTATTGTTCTTGTTGGGAAAAACAATTATAATCTACGCTTTTCTGGGACTAGTGCTAGTCGACCTTTAAAATTATAAAAATGTAGTTGATTTCACAGAGAAAACATTGGTTCAAAGCAGGGATGTAGTACTCGAGTCCGGTCTTGGACTCAAGACCGTTTTTTTATGGTCTCGGACTTGTCTCGGATTCGCTAGTATTTGGACTCGGACTTGTCTCGGTCTCGGCCACTGGTTTTGCCCAATATGGCTTCTGGTCTGGACCGAGTCCAGGTGTCTTTATTATGTTGATAATATTATTGGAGGGAAAGTGAAACCCAAAATGATTGTCTTGATACTGTCATGCATAAGACCTTTATTCTGTCCTGGACTCGGTCTTGACTCAGACTCAAACCTTTTTGGACTCGGTCTTGTCTTGGACTCAAACCTCTTTGGAGACAAGTCAGAGTCCAAAATACTAGCGAGTCCGAGACCATAGAAAAACGGTCTCGAGTCCGGACTTGAGTCCAAGACCGGACTCGAGTCCTACAGCCCTGTATGGAGCACGCACATGTATTTAAAACAAGCGTTTTCCAACACATTTGTGCCGTCCTCCATGTGTTCCTCCATGTTTGTGTCGCCGTCTGTTATGTTCTTCTTCTTATCTTCTTCTTCTGCACGTCCATCGGTTCTGAATGACAAGGAGCACTTTACGGCACCTTTGTAGTCCAGACGGCAAGAGCGCTTGCTGCGATTATTCTGTTAAATATTGTTCTGCATACCAAGCAATGCACTGATCTACACATTCTACATAACCACGACATTTTATGGACATCTTAATTGCTACGAATTATTTGTGCCTTGGCCTTTTACAGTACGGTTGTTTTTAGTGTTATTTTCATGCTTTTCTTGCCATGGCTGTCACCATGCAGCACAAAGCGGTTGTAATATCCACGTGGAAGGCTGCATTTACACAGACAGAGGGGGTGATCAGATGATCTTTAGACGCGTGATCAGACCATTTTCAGATGTATTTTTCTCTCTTTTGATGGAGCTATGCATGCTGTTTCTCCTAGCTTCCAGTCTTTGTGCTAAGCTAGGCTAACTATGTCCTAGACCTATCTCTGTACTGCACACTCACAGAGACAAAACTGATATCCAATCAAAATGGACCTTTCCCCGTGTGTTTCGTATCAAAATGTTCAGAACAAACTCAGCTTTCTGTACAGTGGGACCCAATTTATTTCTAGAGCAACGTGGAAAGACAATTTGGCGTGAAAGGAAGCTGAAAAGTGAAAGTTGGCTTCTTGAAATTCCTCAATTCTCTTTTGAAAACACACTTTAACTTATGATGTACGAATTGTTTCGGTGCTTTAAATGAGTCTACCAAAGTCTTAGTTTCCCAAAGTAGTGTTAATATATGATTAAATAGTATATAAATGTCTGAAATTAAGCTTTGTGATCTTGCTTTTGAGTAGGGGTTTGTCAACGACTGATTGGACGTGCCGCTACGTCTTTCCTTCTTAGATTATTAAAGTTATTGTCACATTGTCCTAACTCAAAAGGCTTTGGTTGTTAACGTCTGCTGGAGATCCATCGGTGAGCTCGGCTGGGGGCAGAGTAGGCGGTCCGTCTGTGTAGAAGACGTTCTTAACCCTTGGGTGGTATTCAGGTCAAATTGACCCATTTCACATTTTTTGAAGAAGAAAAATGGTCCAAGTTACATTTTTTTTCTACCTGAAAATCAACAGAAGGCAGAAATTATGAATTATTTTGACTAATAGTTCAGATCTGAGGACGTTGAGTGGATCTCAGATGGCTAGATGTCAAAGTTTAGTCCGGATAATGCACTCAAAAAATTGAATTATTGACATTAATTAAATGTATTATGTCAACAGGTTCCACATATTTTTATTAAGTTAGTTAAAAACAAAAATATTAAGGTCATTTAATTTAATTAATTTATGTTGTCCTCATGTTGTCCTCATGTTGTCCTCATGTTGTCCTCATGTTGTCCTCATGTTGCCCTCATGTTGTCCTCATGTTGTCCTCATGTTGTCCTCATGTTGTCCTCATGTTGCCCTCATGTTGTCCTCATGTTGTCCTCATGTTGTCCTCATGTTGTCCTCATGTTATCCTCATGTGGTCCTCATGTTGTCCTCATGTTGTCCCCATGTTGTCCTATATCAATGTTCTTTTTAATTCCCCAAAATAACATGATTGATTCCACACAACGCTCTTTGCCAAGTACAAATCTCTACTTTCATTAATTTTGGGGCGTCTTATTCAATTTTATAGCATTTGAAACCAATTGAAGTGTTTTTGAAATAGTATTGAGAGTAAAAGTTGACATATTCCAGTCTGTGATTATCATCAACATCCATTCCTTTAATTTTAGTCTCAATAATTCCTAATTTCTGCTTTTCTAACTCAAACATTAGGTATAATTTCCTATAAATGAGCTTTATTGACCATAAATTCCAAAAATAACTGTGAAACTAAAGTTAATAAGTTAGTGTTGCGTAGTGTTGAAAACGTCAAAAAGTCAAGTTTATTTCATATATAAAAATGGAAATTACAGTGCTCACACCCATAAGAATGAATGCAATACAACAAATACACAACAACATAATACTATAAATACAATAAAAAAAACTGTGGAAAAAAAGCATCAAAAGTGTTGAAAAAGGGATAAAATTGTAAGAAAAAGTTAAAAACATCGATAAAGTGTTGATTTTCAATTTTGACGGGAAGACAACACGAGGGTTAAGGTTTTCTTTCTTTGGGAACTAAGCATGGCTCTCTGCACTGGAGGAAGCTCCTTGAATAAAAAGTGCCAAAAATGTGTGTGTGTACTTAAAACTGGCCAGATATCGCGATAGATAACAAAAAAAAACTAATAAACCTGCATAACATCAAAAGTGGAACATGTGCTGCACAGTTTCTATTCATTTATGTAAGAAACAAATCCGTTGAATAACACAAGAGGTTCTTCTTGCAGCATGTTACCTGGACCTTTTGCTCCGTAATTAAAAAAACAGAACGTATGTGTGTGGCTATAGTTAAAATACAGAATGTTTTCTGCAAGTCCTATTACACAAAAATCTCTCATACAAAGCTGCTCGGTTGGGAAACCTCTGAAAACGCTGAAAAGAAACTTCAAAAACATCAGAAAAGTGTCACAAAAGGTTGAAAAAAGCGAGAAAAATGACGGAAAAAATGGCAACAAAAGGCGAAAAATGGTAGAAAAAGGTAGAAAAGAAATTCTAAAATGGTAAAAACAACAACGCGTGATGTGGGGTGAGACTGGGAAATGACGGAGGAGACGTCATACGTGACGAATCCCATGACTTCAGATTAAATGCAGCTTTATTCCAGCGATTAACACACTTTCATGGAAGGAAGAACGGTCGCCGTGGGCTCAGATGCGTTAATCAACGATTCTCATCGACTCTTAGAAAGACCGCATGCTTTATACTCGTTAGGACGTCCCTTCTGGACACCTATTCATGACATCATCATGAAGGGACGTCCCTTCATGACGTCATCATGGGTGTCATGGGGGGGGGGGCAGTGGCTCCGTCTGTAGGGAGTTGGGTTGGGAACCGGGGGGTCGTCGGTTCAAGTCCTCCCACGGACCGACGTACGGAGTGTGGATCGGTAGCTGGAGAGATGCCACTTCATCACCTGCAAGGCACCGTACCCCCACAAACCGCTCAGGGTGCTGGTCCAGCTGCCCCCCCACACTCTGACATATCTCTATTTGTGCAAAGTTAGGTCCTGAGCATGTGTGTATTTCAGGCCTGTGTGTAGTAATTACTAACAAATAGAGTGTAAATTGTAACTTCCCCAAATTATTAATTATTATCAGTCAGACACGGCGATCCTAAGGTCGACCAAGGTCATAGGGGAACACACCTCCATGTTATTCACCATCTCCATATTTCATTATAGCTAATATTTCATTGCTTCCCCCCCCAACATCTGGATCCTTGCCAGTGTTCTCACCATAAACACTCTGAACCTTCAGTTTCCAGAAGAAAGGTCCCTCTCGTGAAATACTTCAGAGAAGATATGAAAATACATTTGGATTACCTGCAGAAGGAATACTCAATCCATCAACGTGGGCTTCTATAATCTCCCAAAACCGACCAATTATACGATTCCAACTGTCATTAAAATGGCGTGAATCTCATTCTATGGACAGTTTCTGGTAAAATATACACATGTTGGGCGCCCGGATGGCTCAGCTGGTAGCACGGGCGCACATATACTGTATGTAGAGGGTTACTCCTCGATACAGCGGGCCGGGTTCAACTCCAACCTGCGACCCTTTGCTGCATGTCATTTCCCCTCTCTCCTATCAAAATAAAAGTCTAAAATGCCCCAAAAAAAAACAAAAAATCTATATGTATATATGTAACATGTATATATATATATATATATATATATATATATATATATATATATATATATACATGTTAACGTACAGTTGTTTCTTAGAGTGTACACCAGCAGGACCTGCAGACCAGCCAGGGGCGTCCTGTAGACGACAGGGTTGATTTCACAGAGAGATCTGAGGTAAAATATGAAGAGAAGGTCGTTAGAGGTCATATCTGCTGTTCTTGTGTAAATGCAGCCAATCACGCTTTGAGAAAGAAAAGAAAATGGCTTCCCGACGTGGTGATTGGATGGGACTGACTGCTTTGTGCCAGATGACTGACAGCAGCTTTTAGGGGTCCGAAAAAATACCTTTTGACGTTCTTAGTTTTTATTTAAAGGGACGTTTGGACGACTTTACACTAGTGGCCTTCAGAGCTGTGCATCATTTTCTCATTATATATATATATAAAAAACAAAAACTCGCCATTTTCTTTATTAGGACACTTTGATGATATAATATGCAAATGTATTCTTACTTGATTTTTAAATTTTTTTGTCTTTTCAATTGCACCAGTTATTAATAAAGGATTGAATTGAAAATTGTGTGACTTTGCATCCTGTGTGATACTGATAGACTGTTAATATTAACCCTCATGTTGTCCTCATGTTGTCCTCATGTTGTCCTCATGTTGTCCTCATGTTGTCTTCATGTTGCCATCATGTTGTCCTCATGTTGTCTTCATGTTGTCCTCATGTTGTCCTCATGTCGTCCTCATGTTGTCCTCATGTTGTCCTCATGTTGTCCTCATGTTGTCTTCATGTTGTCCTCATGTTGTCCTCATGTCGTCCTCATGTTGTCCCCATGTTGTCCTCATGTTGCCCTCATGTTGTCCTCATGTTGTCTTCATGTTGTCCCCATGTTGTCCTCATGTTGTCCCCATGTTGTCTTCATGTTGCCTTCATGTTGTCCTCATGTTGTCTTCATGTTGTCCTCATGTTGTCCTATATCAATGTTCTTTTTAATTCCCCAAAATAACATGATTGATTCCACACAACGCTCTTTGCCAAGTACAAATCTCTACTTTCATTAATTTTGGGGCGTCTTATTCAATTTTATAGCATTTGAAACCAAATTGAAGTGTTTTTGAAATAGTATTGAGAGTAAAAGTTGACATATTCCAGTCTGTGATTATCATCAACATCCATTCCTTTAATTTTAGTCTCAATAATTCCTAATTTCTGTTCTTCTAACTCAAACATTAGGTATAATTTCCTATAAATGAGGTTTATTGACCATAAATTCCAAAAATAACTGGAAAACTAAAGTTAATAAGTTAGTGTCACGTAGTGTTAAACGCCAAAAAAGTGACAAACATTGAAAAAAGCGTCAATAAAAGTGTTGATTTTCAGCGGTTCCCAGCCCCCCGGCCCCCTGGCCCCCTGGCCCCGAGGCCCCCAGGCCCCCCAGCCCCCAGCGGCCCTGTCTCCTCCTCTGTGTGCCTCGATGTGTCCCAACGTGAATGCCAAGGCGATCAAAGTGTCCTCCAGTCCCCCGTCATTAAGCCCTCGCATTCACGTCTCTTCCCCACGGCTCGTATGTCACTCCAGCGGCTCATTACGCCCATTTACCCACACTGCAAGAAGTGTCCCTCTGAGCAGCTAGCGCACGGTCTCCTGCCCAAAAATACCCAGAGAGCTTTGGCACAGCGGCTCCGGGTTCATCTGATCACAAAGTTTGGGCCCCCCAGGTATTAATGTGCATAAAGAAGCCAAGAAAAGATGGAAAAAATCTCCAAAAGGCATCAAATGACAGATTAGACATTCCTGTAAAATGTCACAAAAAGTTGGATTTTGTTTCATCATTTACACTTTCAAAATAAAACTAAAAAATGGCGTCTGCAAAAGTTTGGGCCACTGCAGAGTAAATATATAGAGTGTATATATATATATATAATATGCATACTGTACTGTGTGTGTATATATATATATATATATATATAATATGCATACTGTACTGTGTGTGTATATATATATATATATATAATATGCATACTGTACTGTGTGTGTATGTATATATATATATATATATATATATATATATATATATATATATATATATATATATATACAGTATATGTACTGTATATATACTGTATATATACATATACAGTATATATATGCATACTGTATATATATATCTAGCTATATATATATATATATATATATATATATATACAGTATATATATATATATATATATATATATATATATATATATATATATATATATATATATATACAGTATATATACACTATATGTATGTATGTGTATATATACAGTGTATATATGTATATATATATATACAGTACATATTCAGTGTATATATGCAGTATATATATATACTGTATATAATTTATTTTTTATGTAAAATTATAATGTTCCCGGATGGAAATGAAAATGTTTTTTGTATGATGCCGAATTGTTTGTAAAGTTTAAAAAGTAATAAAAAAAATAAAAAAGAGAGATGGTGGGCGGGCCTTCGGTGGATGGTTGGAGCATCTGATTGGACAGCAGCTTCCCGGAACGAGGACCCAAACTGACAGGAGCAACTGACACATTACAACAATTACTATTACTAGCAACAATTACTATTACAATTTCTTTTGAACACGAGCTCTATAATAAAAAATGACCCGGTGTGGACACGCGGACAAATATATGTTCCTACACCAGGTAAGAGAAGAAGAAGAAGAAATTATAAAGTCCTCTTCCGTGTTTGCGAAGCTACACAAAATGCCGAGCTAACAAGCTAATTAAGCTAGCTGTCCGTTATGTTTGACGCAAATCACGTCAGTTCAGTTAGGTCTACGTAAGTCTACGTAAGTGTACGTGATACGCACGTATACGTAGGAGGCTGTACCCTCTAAGAAAGCTCCAGGATTTCCTAAACTCACTTAAAAATGTAGATTTGATATATTTTGAATTGTCAGGTGTGTTTTATTTCTTCACATAGGCTAATTAAAGGTATTTTAAAGGTAACGTTAATTAGTGCAGAAAAGTTCGCCAGAATGCAGGAAGTTAAGTCTTTCATGCTCAAATATACCCCCCCCCCCCCAAGTCCCATTCTGGCCCATATATATAACCATACAAATACATACAAAAACCTAAGTAACATGAAGCATGCTTAACTTTCACCACAAGCCAAAGTCATCATGTTTTCAATGTAAATAAATTCACACTAAATCCTATAAATGACTATATATATATATATATATATATATATATATATATATATATATATATATATATATATATGTATATATATATATATATATATATATATATATATATATATATATATATAGTACAAAAAAGATGTTTGAAATATATTTATTTAAATCCTTTTGCTTTTGTTTTGGATATATATTTAGACTAATGATGTACAGAAGATGTTTTACCTGCTGTGTAACCATGTCTGTCAATAAAGATTGATCTAAAAAAACAACAACTGTCAGGACACGCCCTCATACTCTGCTTCTGACTGGCTAGTAGTCCTTACCTAGGTACTGTCAGGGCCTCATACTCTGCTTCTGACTGGCTAGTAGTCCTTACCTAGGTACTGTCAGGGCCCTCATACTCTGCTTCTGACTGGCTAGTAGTCCTTACCTAGGTACTGTCAGGGCCCTCATACTCTGCTTCTGACTGGCTAGTAGTCCTTACCTAGGTACTGTCAGGGCCCTCATACTCTGCTTCTGACTGGCTAGTAGTCCTTACCTAGGTACTGTCAGGGCCATCATGCTCTGCTTCTGACTGGCTAGTAGTCCTTACCTAGGTACTGTCAGGACACGCCCTCATACTCTGCTTCTGACTTGCTAGTAGTCCTTACCTAGGTACTGTCAGGCCCTCATACTCTGCTTCTGACTGGCTAGTAGTCCTTACCTAGGTACTGTCAGGACACGCCCTCATACTCTGCTTCTGACTGGCTAGTAGTCCTTACCTAGGTACTGTCAGGGCCCTCATACTCTGCTTCTGACTGGCTAGTAGTCCTTACCTAGGTACTGTCAGGGCCTCATACTCTGCTTCTGACTGGCTAGTAGTCCTTACCTAGGTACTGTCAGGACACGCCCTCATACTCTGCTTCTGACTGGCTAGTAGTCCTTACCTAGGTACTGTCAGGGCCCTCATACTCTGCTTCTGACTGGCTAGTAGTCCTTACCTAGGTACTGTCAGGGCCCTCATACTCTGCTTCTGACTGGCTAGTAGTCCTTACCTAGGTACTGTCAGGGCCATCATGCTCTGCTTCTGACTGGCTAGTAGTCCTTACCTAGGTACTGTCAGGACACGCCCTCATACTCTGCTTCTGACTTGCTAGTAGTCCTTACCTAGGTACTGTCAGGCCCTCATACTCTGCTTCTGACTGGCTAGTAGTCCTTACCTAGGTACTGTCAGGACACGCCCTCATACTCTGCTTCTGACTGGCTAGTAGTCCTTACCTAGGTACTGTCAGGGCCCTCATACTCTGCTTCTGACTGGCTAGTAGTCCTTACCTAGGTACTGTCAGGGCCTCATACTCTGCTTCTGACTGGCTAGTAGTCCTTACCTAGGTACTGTCAGGGCCTCATACTCTGCTTCTGACTGGCTAGTAGTCCTTACCTAGGTACTGTCAGGGCCCTCATACTCTGCTTCTGACTGGCTAGTAGTCCTTATCTAGGTACTGTCAGGGCCCTCATACTCTGCTTCTGACTGGCTAGTAGTCCTTACCTAGGTACTGTCAGGGCCCTCATACTCTGCTTCTGACTGGCTAGTAGTCCTTACCTAGGTACTGTCAGGGCCATCATGCTCTGCTTCTGACTGGCTAGTAGTCCTTACCTAGGTACTGTCAGGACACGCCCTCATGCTCTGCTTCTGACTGGCTAGTAGTCCTTACCTAGGTACTGTCAGGACACGCCCTCATACTCTGCTTCTGACTTGCTAGTAGTCCTTACCTAGGTACTGTCAGGCCCTCATACTCTGCTTCTGACTGGCTAGTAGTCCTTACCTAGGTACTGTCAGGACACGCCCTCATACTCTGCTTCTGACTGGCTAGTAGTCCTTACCTAGGTACTGTCAGGGCCTCATACTCTGCTTCTGACTGGCTAGTAGTCCTTACCTAGGTACTGTCAGGGCCTCATACTCTGCTTCTGACTGGCTAGTAGTCCTTACCTAGGTACTGTCAGGGCCTCATACTCTGCTTCTGACTGGCTAGTAGTCCTTACCTAGGTACTGTCAGGGCCCTCATACTCTGCTTCTGACTGGCTAGTAGTCCTTACCTAGGTACTGTCAGGGCCCTCATACTCTGCTTCTGACTGGCTAGTAGTCCTTACCTAGGTACTGTCAGGGCACGCCTCATACTCTGCTTCTGACTGGCTAGTAGTCCTTACCTAGGTACTGTCAGGGTCCTCATACTCTGCTTCTGACTGGCTAGTAGTCCTTACCTAGGTACTGTCAGGGCCCTCATACTCTGCTTCTGACTGGCTAGTAGTCCTTACCTAGGTACTGTCAGGGCCCTCATACTCTGCTTCTGACTGGCTAGTAGTCCTTACCTAGGTACTGTCAGGGCACGCCCTCATACTCTGCTTCTGACTGGCTAGTAGTCCTTACCTAGGTGCTGTCAGGGCCCTCATGCTCTGCTTCTGACTGGCTAGTAGTCCTTACCTAGGTACTGTCAGGGCCTCATACTCTGCTTCTGACTGGCTAGTAGTCCTTACCTAGGTACTGTCAGGGCCTCATACTCTGCTTCTGACTGGCTAGTAGTCCTTACCTAGGTACTGTCAGGGCCTCATACTCTGGTTCTGACTGGCTAGTAGTCCTTACCTAGGTACTGTCAGGGCACGCCCTCATACTCTGCTTCTGACTGGCTAGTAGTAATAACGTCACTTCCTAACGTTCCCATGGCAACAAGGGGAAACGGCTGCTCTTTTCTGAATTAAACCCAACTTTTTTCACATTTCTGCTTAAATATATGTGACCTTTTTGCAACGAAAGTGCGGGGATTATGAAATCATGCAAGACCCGCGTTATTTTGCACAGAAATCGGCAAATTTATGCGGCAAAAGTGCGGCGTGTTTGAACAAATGCGTAAATATGCGGACTTTGGCTGATTATGCGTTGAATTGTGGGATTTCTGGGGGGACTGCTTCTTGGCCCGTGGCCTTCCACCAGATGACCCTTCATATGAAAGAGTCTGGGCACCTTTGGCGTAGACATTATTCCTGTTAATCTTAACCCTTAAGGAGAAAATTAACAGGACTTTTACCTCCGGAAACACACTGTTGCGCTCTATTGCTGGGGGCGGGGGTGAGGAGGGGGTGGGGTGGGGGGTCTACTGTAGCTAACACACTGACTACAAAGAAGTAACTCATACAACGTACTGTCTCTTTAAGTGTGATATTTTTTGCAGTGGAGTGGGTTAGGGATCAGTGGCCAGCCTGCAGCCAGACACCATGTTTTGTTGTATTTCTTTGCACAGAGCTCAGGAAGCTGCCAGCCTCTGCTGTTCGGGGGCAAGCCTCGCCTCATGCTTACCTGACCGCAGGCGTGTGATACAGGCGCGAGGGTTTGATGCTGCCGGGGGATCATCAGCAGCGCTGCACACTTTACAGGAGGACTCAAGGAGCGGGTGAGTTTCTTGGGTATCTTTTACTAGAATAGATTTTTTAGATTTTTCTTTATTTGATTACTTTCACAAATACATACAGGTGTAAAAAAATCAGGAAGTAAATAGTCACGTCTTGCTCTTCCCTCAGCTTGATACATCAATTTAGTAATTTGGACAGTTGAATTAGAGCTGCAAAGGTTCATAGATTAGTTGTCAACTATTAAATGAATCGGCATTAATTCGTTTTGAGTCATTTCTTTATGAAAAACGAGGACTAACTTCTGTGATATCAGCCTGTTAAATGTGAATATTGTTGTAGTTTCTCTCCTCTGCGACAGCAAACTGGATGTCTTTGAGTTGTGGACAACACGAGACATTTGAGAACGTCGTTTTGGGCTTTTTTGAGAAACACTGATCCACATTTTTCACCATTTTCTGACATTATAGTGTACTTATGCCCCTGTATTTTAACATAGGGGGTGTATACTTATGCCCCTGTATTTTAACATAGGGGGTGTATACTTATGCCCCTGTATTTTAACATAGGGGGTGTATACTTATGCCCCTGTATTTTAACATAGGGGTGTATACTTATGCCCCTGTATTTTAACATAGGGGGTGTATACTTATGCCCCTGTATTTTAACATAGGGGTGTATACTTATGCCCCTGTATTTTAACATAGGGGGTGTATACTTATGCCCCTGTATTTTAACATAGGGGGTGTATACTTATGCCCCTGTATTTTAACATAGGGGTGTATACTTATGCCCCTGTATTTTAACATAGGGGGTGTATACTTATGCCCCTGTATTTTAACATAGGGGTGTATACTTATGCCCCTGTATTTTAACATAGGGGGTGTATACTTATGCCCCTGTATTTTAACATAGGGGGTGTATACTTATGCCCCTGTATTTTAACATAGGGGGTGTATACTTATGCCCCTGTATTTTAACATAGGGGTGTATACTTATGCCCCTGTATTTTAACATAGGGGGTGTATACTTATGCCCCTGTATTTTAACATAGGGGTGTATACTTATGCCCCTGTATTTTAACATAGGGGGTGTATACTTATGCCCCTGTATTTTAACATAGGGGTGTATACTTATGCCCCTGTATTTTAACATAGGGGTGTATACTTATGCCCCTGTATTTTAACATAGGGGGTGTATACTTATGCCCCTGTATTTTAACATAGGGGGTGTATACTTATGCCCCTGTATTTTAACATAGGGGGTGTATACTTATGCCCCTGTATTTTAACATAGGGGTGTATACTTATGCCCCTGTATTTTAAGGAAGAACATTCATTTATTCATAAAGAACATTAGTGTCCTTAAAAGGTTGATTTTCCTATATTTTTTCAATTAAAGCATTAAGATCAATTTCCAAAAGATGATATTTTATTCCTCTTTTTAATCAACTTTAGCCTGGGGGAAGTAAACTTATGCAAGCCACTGTATAAAAAGGTGTAATCTTCTTTAGATTTCACTTCTTTGCCTTCTTATAGTGTATTTATTTGGAGAGGTTTGTGTGTATTCATTAAGTTATGTCGCTGTGGGATTTGTTTAAAAAAAAAAAAGATTATTATTTCACGATATTGATCCCATTAAAAGACGATAAATGATCATATTGATGTGTTGCCCAGCCCTTCAGGAGGTTAATAACTTCCCAGTTTGTGCACGGGCGGCTGAAGGTTGATCCAGTTTGTGTTTCCGTGGTTACAGCGGCGCTTCAGCGGGTCATGGCGGGCGTCCAGAGAGCCACACGGCGTCCACGCCTGTTTTATACTCTGTGTCTCCACCATTTTACTCCTCGTCCTCTGCAGCCAAGGTAGGACGTCCTCAAAAGTCTTTATTAATGCTGCAATGCAGCGGTTGGAGGAAGCTGCCTTTTTTGTCTTGTAATTGTTATTTTATTAGAATATTAAAAATATATATAAAGGAGCAAACTATTTGAAACCCATTTCAGTTTAATGTAATCCAATTGAGATCAAAAGGATTTCCCAAATTATGGTTTTCCATACAGGACTGTTGTATTTGATTTGATGTAATGCAGTTTCATGCAAGGCTGCAGCTTGCAGAGGTATAGTAGTAATAATAATAATAATAATAATAATAATAATAATAATAATCAGGGTTTTTGGCATACCACGTTTTTTGTGATCAAATGGTTTATTAACACACAACATAGACACAACCAGCAGCATGGTACATGTAACAGAACATACATGTAACACCCCCCACACTAAAATAAAATAAAATAAAATTAAATTAAATGACATAAAATAAAATAAAATGTAATGACATTAAATTAAATGACATTAAATAAAATAAAATAAAATTACATTCAATTAAATGACATTAAATAAAATAAAATT
Source organism: Percina caprodes (assembly GCA_013375575.1). Taxonomy (NCBI): domain Eukaryota; kingdom Metazoa; phylum Chordata; class Actinopteri; order Perciformes; family Percidae; genus Percina; species Percina caprodes. The sequence goes on along the minus strand of JABXJD010000250.1, from coordinate 24,178 downwards.
AAATTACATTAAATTAAATTACATAAAATAAAATAAAATAAAATGACATTAAATTAAATAAAATTAAATTAAATTTAAATAATAAATTAAAATGAAACAAGATATGTATACGCACTCCACCCTCCCCAGGACCCCGTGGGCTGGCAGCTGTAGTCACCCTCGGCCTTTTAATGTCTCTGCCGTTAAAAGCCACATATCCACGTTCACCTGTCTAGCACCATTGATGCGGGCTGAACGTTCCATATAAACCATGTCAACAAAGGTCAGAAGACACTGCTTAATGGTCAAAGTGTGTGTGTGGGTGTGTGTGTGTGTGTGGGGGGGGCTTCCAGCGCACCGCCTAGCATACCGCTTTACAAAAACAATGCGACAAAGTGCCTCACAAAAACATTAATACAGCAAAAATGTTACAGCGTAGAGGCTAATAGTGGCATGGCACAGAGGGACCGATTAATGCAGAAATGCAAGTCATAAAACAAATAAATGAGCAAGAAAATGTCAAGTCTTTTGCCTTTTAAACATCAGATATCTGTGTGATTTTCCCCCCCCACAGCTTTAAGAGACAGGCGGCAGGACGAGAGGAACCGGAGAGACATCCTGGGCTCCACAGGTCTGTCTCATTTCACCCTGCTCTTTCTTCTCTTTCTTCTCTTGTTATTGCTTATTTTCAGGCTTTACATGCTCAGTCAAAGGGAAAAATGGGAATTTAGTCCACACAGCAAGGTCAACACATATGTCACGGTGACAAAGGAATACAAGTTTGTATTGATATACGTTGGAACCTCACACAAACCAGGGGTCCCCCAGTGTATTTGAAGCATGGTGTCCCACCAAAAGGCCTAAGTTGAGCCATCGTTAAGGTGATCAGGGTCAGCTGTGCTTGTCCTACCACGACAAGTTCAAATGTCTGCTGTGAAAAGGCCACTCAGCTTTTGTCAATTTCAATTCAGTTTAATTTTATTTATAGTATCAATTCATAACAGATAGAGCAGGTCTAGACCAGATAGAGCAGGTCTAGACCACACTCCAGAATTTACAAGGACCCAACAGTTCTAGTAGTTTCCTCCAGAGCAAGCAACAGTGGGACAGTGGCGAGGAAAAACTTCCTTTTAGGAAGAAACCTGGGACAGACCCAGACCCAGACCCAGGCCCAGGCCCAGACCCAGACCCAGGCTCTTGGTAGGCGGTGTCTGACGACCGGTTGGGGTTAGAATGAAGAGTGGCAATAACAGTCACAAAAATAGGAGTTTGTAGTAGTTCTTTGTAGTAGTTCATGGCGTAGCAGGGCACTGTGGGCATTACAAGGCACAGCAAGATGTAGCAGGACGTAGCAGGACACAGCAGGACGTAGCAGGACGTAGCAGGACGTAGCAGGACACAGCAGGACGTAGCAGGATGTAACAGGACGTAGCAGGATGTAGCAGGACACAGCAGAGCGTAGCAGGACGTAGCAGGACACAGCAGGACGTAGCAGAATGTAGCAGGACGTAGCAGGATGTAGCAGGACACAGCAGAGCGTAGCAGGATGTAGCAGGACACAGCAGGACATAGCAGGACGTAGCAGGATGTAGCAGGACGTAGCAGGACGTAGCAGGACGTAGCAGGACACAGCAGGACGTAGAAGGATGTAGCAGGACGTAGCAGGATGTAGCAGGACGTAGCAGGACGTAGCATGATGTAGCAGGACGTAGCAGGATGTAGCAAGACACAGCAGAGCGTAGCAGGATGTAGCAGGACACAGCAGGACATAGCAGGACGTAGCAGGATGTAGCAGGATGTAGCAGGACGTAGCAGGACGTAGCAGGACACAGCAGGACGTAGCAGGACACAGCAGGATGTAGCAGGACGTAGCAGGACGTAGCAGGATGAACACGGCATCGCAGGACGTGTAGCGGGACCATGGCGACAGCTGCTACCATGATGTTGTGTAATACGTGTTATATATGCACGCCTTGTACCACAGACATGAAACAGATTTGGGGAAGTGCTAGTTCAGTAGGGGTGCACGATTCAGAACATGTCACGGTTCGATTCATTATCGATTTTTAATCTCATGATACGATTCAAAAATCTCAATTAAAAACAAGATTATTTTTTTGGGATTTTCCGCCTTCAACCCCCCGACAGGACAGCTAGGTGAGAAAGGGGGGAAAGAGGGGGAAGACATGCAGGAAATTGCCCCAGGTCGGACTCAAACCCCGGACCTCTGCGTCAAGGCACAAACCTCGAAGTACATGTGCGCCCGCGCCACCCACTGAACCAACCCGGCCGCCCGTAGTTACTTTTCCCGTCTGATATTCACCCCGTTACAAAAATATGGATGGGTTTTTGTAATGCTATGAAACGATTTTGAATCAGTAGAGCGTGAATCTACCTTTTCTCACCAGCTAGGTGAGAAAGGGGGAAGACATGGAGGTCACAGGTCGGACTCGAACCCTGGACCTCTACGTATATGTGCACCTGCTCCACCAACTGAGCCAACCCGGCCACACTCCTTAGGGGTGGAAATTGGGTATTGAATGACGATGAATCTGAACTATCCCTTTTTTTTAAAGATTATATTTTGGGCATTTTAAGGCCTTTATCTGACAGGACAGATGAAGACATGAAAGGAAAGGGGGCGCCCGGGTTGAAATCAAACCCGGCCCGCTGTGACGAGGGGTAGACCTCAAAATATGGGCGCCCGCTCTACCAACTGAGCCATCCGGGCACCCAAATGATCCCTTTTAACATGAAGAAATGTTAATAAATCCTTTCAAAACATTCAATTGTTCCTGATTTAATAGTCTAATTATCTAATTCTATAATAAATATCTAATTAGAAATCAGCATCAAAAGGACAAATGTGACTGAAAACTGAACATCCTCCGGATCCAACTGACAAAATATCTAAATTATATTCAATAAAAAGACTATAAATGAGACCCATCCCTTCACTGACCTTGTGTTATTCCGATAAATACCCCAACAGGGACTAATTCCTCTGGATAATCGTCACCTTTTTTGTCATTTTAGTACATTCATGCAATAATACAGCCACGTTTTGCTGATGCTGCTAATTCCGTAATAGAGATTAAAACCTGACTATGATATCTGCTGTTATTTCCCAGAGATCCCAGCGGAGCACATCGACCCGGCTGCCATCGACCTCACGCCCCTGGTCAATACCTTAATAAACACCAGCCAGTCGGGTACGTTGTCATAATATCTGTCATATGCAGATCAATGCTGAGCTATAACTCTTTTTAATGTATGATTACACCACAGGTTTCTTCTATGGAGGTCAAACTGCAGAGCTTTAAAGGAAATTCAGACGGAGTTCACTCATTTAGGCCGGATGTCCGTCCCCGTCCTCTGTCTCTGTGTTGGTGCTCTAACTTGTGGCTGATTTCCAGGACTATCTGGATTTACCCTGCAGAGATCTGAGGACCAGGTAACCAGAGTCCTCAGATCTCTGCAGGGTAAATCCAGATAGTCTAGCTAGCTAGTCCAATCGGAGTTTCCTGTTGACGACCAGGGTTACATAACGTTGGTAGAAACGTCGTCGCTTTTTTGTCGCCTTTTGTTCGCATTTTTGTTGCCTTTTTGTTGCCTTTTTGATGCCTTTTTGATGCCTTTTTGATGCCTTTTTGTTGCCGTTTTGTCGCCTTTTTGTTGCCTTTTTGATGCCTTTTTGACGCCTTTTTGTTGCCTTTTTGTTGCCTTTTTGATGCCTTTTTGACGCCTTTTTGTTGCCTTTTTGTTGCCTTTTTGTTGCCTTTTTGTTGCCTTTTTGTTGCCTTTTTGATGCCTTTTTGTTGCCGTTTTGTCGCCTTTTTGTTGCCTTTTTGATGCCTTTTTGATGCCTTTTTGATGCCTTTTTGTTGCCTTTTTGATGCCTTTTTGACGCCTTTTTGTTGCCTTTTTGTTGCCTTTTTGTTGCCTTTTTGTTGCCTTTTTGTCACCTTTTTGTTGCCTTTTTGTCACCTTTTTGTTGCCTTTTCGGATGTCCGTCCCCGTCCTCTGTCTCTGTGTCGGCGCTCTAACCTGCGACTGATTTCTGAGGACTATGGTTACCTGGTCCTCAGATCTCTGCAGGGTAAATCCAGACAGCTAGCTAGACTATCTGTCCAATCTGAGGACTATGGTTACCTGGTCCTCAGATCTCTGCAGGGTAAATCCAGACAGCTAGCTAGACTATCTGTCCAATCTGAGGACTATGGTTACCTGGTCCTCAGGTCTCTGCAGGGTAAATCCAGACAGCTAGCTAGACTATCTGTCCAATCTGAGGACTATGGTTACCTGGTCCTCAGGTCTCTGCAGGGTAAATCCAGACAGCTAGCTAGACTATCTGTCCAATCTGAGGACTATGGTTACCTGGTCCTCAGGTCTCTGCAGGGTAAATCCAGACAGCTAGCTAGACTATCTGTCCAATCTGAGTTTACTGTTGACGACTAAAACTACTTCTGAGACTTTTAGCAGCGGCACCGTGGCTCCGTCCGACGCTTAGCCCCGTTTAAGACAATTGTGATTGGTTTAAAGACATGCCGATAAACCAGAGCAGGTTTTCCTCCCATCCCAGGCTCGATACTACGATACACTTTATTGTCCCAGCACTCCCAAAATATAAAACCAAAACCTTTTTGGAGATTCTTGTGAACTGACGTTTTAACCATTGTATCGTATTTAGGTCAAATTGACTCATTTCAAATTTTTACAAGAAGAAAAATGGTCCCAGTTCCATGTTTTCTACCTGAAATCAGCACCTTACCTTATTTCCTGAGATAAACATGTATTCCTGACTCAGAACATTATTGTGGATATGACACTTATGTTGTTTCCATAGTGATTTTAACATGAATTATAACCTGATGATAAAAACGAACCCCACTTCCATCTTTAATAGTGTTCTAGTAGAGACTGATTCATTCCCTGAACATAGATGTTATCTCAGCTGCTGGAAATGGAGATAAAGACAATATTTGTTGATAGATTATGAAGGAAAATCTTATTTCATAATTGTTTTTAAAACCCCAAATACGGCCAGAGGGAGACGAGAGGGTCCTGAAGTGAAGACAACACCAGGGTTAAGACCTGGGTTGCTATGTTTCCCTGGTAAATGTAAATATACTGTATTTATATAGCGCTTTTCTAGTCTTAATGACTACTCAAAGCTCTTCTACATCATACAGGATACATTCACCATCACACACATTCACACACTGTGGCCGAGGCTGCCGTACAAGGTGCCACCTGCTCATCAGATACACACTCACACACATCTACACACCTGCTCATCAGATACACACTCACACACATCTACACACCTGCTCATCAGATACACACTCACACACATCTACACACCTGCTCATCAGATACACACTCACACACATCTACACACCTGCTCATCAGATACACATTCACACTCCAATGCGCAGCATCAGGGGCAATTTGGGGTTCAGTGTCTTGCCCAAGGACACTTGACTGAGACCTTCTATGCCGATGCATCTTAATAGGATTCCTTCTGTGTCTCTTGCTGTCCTGCAGGCTCCCGGCAGCTCTTCTCCCTCCTCAGCGTGACGTCCTACAGCTCTCTGGCTCTCCACAAACTCACCCTGCTCGTCTACAACAGTAAATATCAACTCTTTACAAAGTTCTCCTTCCTCCCAAAGCTGCTCAGTCACAAGATATTAAAGAGTTAGACAGTTAGACTTTCTATTGGTTTCTCAATATATTGAGAAAAGTCAGCTGGGTCCATTTCTATAATAAATATGACTTTGTTAGTACTGCCATCTAGTGGATGGATGTGTAACTGCCTGTAATGAACTTTTTGTTTTTAACCCTCATGTTGTCCCCATGTTGTCCTATATCAATGTTCTTTTAATTCCCCAAAATAACATGATTGATTCCACACAACGCTCTTTGCCAAGTACAAATCTCTACTTTCATTAATTTTGGGGCGTCTTATTCAATTTTATAGCATTTGAAACCAAATTGAAGTGTTTTTGTAATAGTATTGAGAGTAAAAGTTGACATATTCCAGTCTGTGATTATCATCAACATCCATTCCTTTTATTTTAGTCTCAATAATTCCTAATTTCTGCTTTTCTAACTCAAACATTAGGTATAATTTCCTATAAATGAGGTTTATTGACCATAAATTCCAAAAATAACTGTAAAACTAAAGTTAATAAGTTAGTGTCACGTAGTGTTGGAAACGTCAAAAAAAGCATCAAAAGTGTTGAAAAAAGCATAAAAAAGTGTTGAAAAATAGGATAAAAGAGTAAGATAAAGTTAAAAACACGATACAAAGCCTCAACAAAAGTGTTAATTTTCAATTTTGACTGGAAGACAACACAAGGGTTAAATGTGGATACTTTTTGTATTATAGTGCCACACGTTTGGACTTTATTAGTGCTGAATGAAATAAAATGTAATACGCCGTTTTGCTGTTTTGCAGTTTCCAGCATTAAAAGCTTAGAAAGCAACACGTTCAGGAGAAGATTCTGCTACTGTGTCACAAATGAGACCAACGACCTAACAGGTGAGCACATTGAAGGACATTCAGGGCCCTGATTCAACGGTCTAAGGCGGGAAGTGCCTGGCGCGTCCAAATCCACTTTTGCTAGTTTGACGGCAGAAAAAAGGGGTCCATGTGCCGGACGCATTGTCCTAAAGGGTTATACTTAGTGTCTTAATTAATCAGAGGTGTCTTCTAAGACCAGCACGCCCAGAATGCACCTGAACACACCTCCCTGTAAGACCAGCACGCCCAGAATGCACCTGAACACACCTCCCCGTAAGACCAGCACGCCCAGAATGCACCTGAACACACCTCCCTGTAAGACCAGCACGCCCAGAATGCACCTGAACACACCTCCCTGTAAGACCAGCAGGCCCAGAATGCACCTGAACACACCTCCCTGTAAGACCAGCACGCCCAGAATGCACCTGAACACACCTCCCTGTAAGACCAGCAGGCCCAGAATGCACCTGAACACACCTCCCTGTAAGACCAGCACGCCCAGAATGCACCTGAACACACCTCCCTGTAAGACCAGCACGCCCAGAATGCACCTGAACACACCTCCCTGTAAGACCAGCACACCCAGAATGCACCTGAACACACCTCCCTGTAAGACCAGCAGGCCCAGAATGCACCTGAACACACCTCCCTGTAAGACCAGCACGCCCAGAATGCACCTGAACACACCTCAGGAAATCAACAACTGCGTCGGTCTTAAAATAACAAAGACACTTGCGTCGGGCTTCACGCTGCGCCGGGTGCGAGATCGGGCCCAGAGTCTTCATATTTCATATGTTCCCTTTAAAATAAATCTCTTTAAAAACAACAGAGGAGCTGATAGGCTCTTCTAAACTGTTCATATTCATAATAATGCGTGTTACCAGTAGAACTGGTGTAATCACGGAGCACACACACTTAGATGGGTTCAACGTAGTGACGGCCAAATGAAGCTTCGTGAACCAGTGTCTTTATTTTCTGAGCCACTAGATGGCGCTCTCTGTTCAACAAAGGGTTGAGTACACACTGAACTGCAACGCCTTTGGCCTTTCTCTTCTTCTTCTCCAAGATTGCCATCTAGTGGGCTCAGAAAATACAGACACTGGTTCACAAAGCTTCATTTGGCATCACTGGTTCAACGTGATACACGTCATTTTTGTCAGAATTCACAGAATTAAGATGGACGTATTTGATAAATGAAATAAATTGATTTTATTAGCCCACATAGATCAGATTTGAGGTAATAATGGAACATTTACTGTTACTTGTTACCCACTTTCTTTGCCACAAACCTTTTCCTTTGCTTTGTTGTTTCTCCTTTGTACGACTAACTTATACTTTATTGTGTTCAAGTGTAAAATGTATGTATTGTTCAAGAAAAAAAACAATATATACACTAACGGTGAAATGTTTGCGGTCACTTAGAAGTTTCCATTGCACTCCATTATAGCCAGAATACCAGCTGAGATCAGTTGCATTGTTTCTTTTAACCAGAGCATCAGTTTCAAGATTACATTATGTATATAATATATATTATTATCAGATTAGTGAACAGAATGAGCCTTTGGGACATTGGATGAATGGTTGCTGATATTGCATTAAAGCTCAGCCCCCCCACTCAGATCAGCTGGTATTCTGTCTATAATGCAATGGTATGGAAATTTCCAAGTGACCCCAGACTTTTGACCGGTAGTGTATATATATATACACACTGTATATATTTAATATCTCTTTCATCAGACTTCACGGCCATCCTGTTAGATGTGATGGGAAACTCAACCAGTTACCTGCATGAGCTCTTCAAATCTGCCTCCATCTTATCAGGTGGGTCACAAGATGAAGATATTCTAATACATAGTAGGTGAGATCTGAATGAAAGTACAGGGCTGTAGTCAAGTCCACCTCTGTCGAGTCCAAGACCAGGTCCAGTCGAGACCGAGTCCAAGGCGGTTCGAGTCAACGCGGAGTCCAAATGAGAGACAGTCACTACCGAGAGAATCCTCTTCAAGACCTCTCACTTACCTGATCATAATGTATCTGATGTGAGAGACACATCACATTATCATAGTAGTCGTTTATTGATTAACATTCAAATTTTATATATATATATATATATATACACACACACACACAATCTTCCAAAATGATTGAAAGTCAAAGGAAAAGGAAGAAGTTCATTAACAACTTATCAGGTCCGACCCCCTTTCTCTACTTTTATCCTCCAGTAATTACAAAATCTTCTGCTTCACTTATTGCACATCATAGACTCAGATGCATACACACCTACACACATTTACACTGTTTTTGTTTCTTTTCTTCCCTTTCTTCTTCTTTCTTTACCCTCTATCTATAGCAGATTAGATAACAACACATCCATACTAGTCTGCTCATCTTCTACTTTAAGATGAGGATGTTGCTTTATTATTTGTAATAATCAAAAAGCAAATGCATTCCCTTAAAATATCAAATGGAAATGTTCCCATTCTTGAACTTATTACCTGTCCTGAAGGATTAACAGTACAAAGAGCTCGCTGACATTAGGTCTCTGGGCAAAATGAAGCTGATTGATACCTGATGATTGAGGTACATGATGCAGCCAAATATATTATATATTTAATATATGTAATAAATATACAAATATATATCTAATACCTGGTTTTGTTCAGAACAGGTATTAGTGTTTTTGTTTTGAAGGAGGACGTTACTTTAGAACAAAAGCACATAGTGCTGGACTCGGTCGAGACCAACAACAGCAATTTGGCGAGTCCGAGACAAGTCAGAGTCCAAATACTAACAAGTCCAAGACGAGACCGGGACAACAGAAAATCATCTTGAGTCCGGACTCAAGTACTCCAGCCCTGAACAAGTATTTTAAGTGTTCATTCTTTGCGCAAAGAAGGGTCAGGACAACACAGAAGAGTCTGAGAGAATGAACAAAGGAACTAGAGAGCAGAAGGTGCTTATGTACTACCGTTGCTGGGCAGAAAAGGCCTGGTTGCGACAGAAGCAATAGGCCAAACAAAGGTTAGAGGGAGATTGGTTTGAACCAGCTCTGTGGTCATCGAAGAGGAAACCAACTCGAGGTGTGAGCCGGGTCAAAAGGGCATGCATACATAAGAATAGTCTACTGCAGATTCAGAAGAAAGACAAAGCAACACATTAGAAATTAGGTGGGAATTTCTTTTTTGATGAAATCAATGTCTTGATTTTTATTTAAAAGTTACTGTCGCCAGACATTAAGTACAGTACAAATCAGAAGACAGAGTAGGCAAGAGTGCAAAAACCCCACAAAAATGGCCAAAAAGAAAAAAAGTTCTGTATATACAGTACACACATGATCTAATAAGACATGCATTAAATAATTAGGCAAGACACATAAAGGCTGTTGATCTACTTTATCACATTTATCATCTGACCAGCTCATGTTTCATGTTGTAAGAAGCCAGTTCTCCTCCTTTACACATGACTCAGCCTCTGACATGGAAGATCACTGGGAGAGAAGGTGACTCAGCATGTTTAAGGCTTAAGCGTTGAATGACTACACAATAAAATCCTCAGTAGACAAAATATTTCATTACAACTTGTGTAGAATAGAAAGCCTTGATTGTCATTATACGCAAGTGCAGTACCTGTGCAACGAGACTGAAGCAAAACCTTTACCGTGTCAACATGAAATATAAGAATATAAAATATAGGAATATAAAGTATAGGTAGTGCAGAGAAAAAAGGGAGGGGGGGGGACCTGGTGCACAGTCCTGAGAGCATCTATATACATATATAAAATAGCTATGTATACACATTATGCAAAAAATATTGCACTGTAATGTGTGTGACAAATACTGCATATGTCAAAATCTAACAAACTCAGATTTATATGTATATTTTTTTTAATCACGCATGGAAATGTAGATTAAAAACTTGTTGCATCGATAATCGTTTTAGACTCAAATCGTTGGCCTCTGAATCAGAATTGAATTGTGAGGTGCCCAGATCCCCCCCCCCCCATTAGAAATGTTCCTTTACACTTCATAATGTGACGCAGTGTGTTTTCTTTGTCTGCTTGTGTGTCTCAGTGAGCCAGAGGAACAACTCTGAGTGCATTTACATCTGTGTGATGGCAGGTAAGATGGGTAAGTAGAGCTCACTGGATCCGTTCTGCTGAGCTCTATTTCTAACCACTGTGTGTTTAACGTGCAGCATCAGCACTGGTTTTACTGGAGCCCGACCAATTAAAGGATTTTCACAATAAGCAAAAAATATACCACTGGCGGACCATTTGTGTTGCAGAGTTCAGAGGGTTTTAACCCTCATGTTGTCCCGTTTTCAGTTTTTTTATCCCAAAAAATGGGCCTTTGAAATAAGCGCTGAAAATGTCAACGTTAGAAATATCAAATCACTTTGGAAAAAACATCAAAAGAAGCACCCACAACTTTGAAAAAGTGACAAAAATGTCGGAAAAAGTGATAATAGTGTTTCATGGTTGATGGGAAGACAACACAAGGGTTAAAAAAGGTTGTGTGTGTGTGTGTGTGTGTGTGTGTGTGTGTGTGTGTGTGTGTGTGTGTGTGTGTGTGTGTGTGTGTTTGTCCAGGCAGAGCGGTGCCGGAGCTGTGGGAGGTCGGCTCCATCACGCCGCTCTTCAACCAGACCATTGTGGAAGGACCACACAGAGGTTTGTCTTCCTGTTGTCATTCACTGGTAACATGCAACTCAACCAGCAGGTGGCAGCATCCACTCGGGAGAAGATCTGGCTTCACAAGCACAGACGTCTCCTGCCAGGTTTCAATCCAGGATGCTACATTTATGGGGACTAGTACAGTCTCTTCTTCTTCTTCTTCTTCTTCTTCTTCTTCTTCTTCTTCTTCTTCTTCTTCTTCTTCTTCTTCTTCTTCTTCTTCTTCATCCGCTTATCCAGTATTGGCTGCTGCCCCCGTCTAGTGGGCCTGTGTGGAACCGGCTAATTGCTGTGCCTGTGGTATTGCAGCTTGTAGCTTTCTCCAGAACCATTGTAGAAGTCAAAACTACTTACAGAAGGACCCCTCCAACCAGTCTACTACTGACTAAACACAGTCACATTGTGAATGATAGAAATGCCTTTTTTATTAACATTCCTCTCAGCAAAATGGTCTGAGTGAATTTCTGCTGGGGCTTTTATTGTGAAGGGTAGACACAGGAGAGCCAGCGTTATGGCAGCGCGACATTTTTCCTCAACCTTTTCTGTTCGGTGGTTTAGTTTAATTCACAATTTATTAATATCCAATCCTCAGTCACACACACACACACACACACACACACACACACACACACACACACATATATACAGAGGTTCCTTGATGTATTAGAGAGATTACATCTTAACCAACTGTGCCAGTAAACTCCACACTACACAGTAAAACGACACTTGAGATATTTTATTTTATTATTTTTATTAACTAGTTTTCCACACTTATGTTGGCAAACACTTGTATTCTGAAAGTTAACGTCAAGCAAAGACTTTGGTAGTGGTGAAGAAAGAGAAGACTCTTAGAGACACGGTTAACCCCAGCGTGTCGGAAAGTGCTGCAGGGAAGTTCTCAGGCTCTGGGTTAAAGTCTGAGGATGGTGATGGGTTTCACTGCACAGGGATTGGGTCTATTCAGAAGAAAACAACACTTGGATGAGGTGATAGCTTTTTGCATTAGCAACTATATTAATGACAATAATTTTAGAGACTATCCAGACTTTCACTTGTAAATGTACGACTTTAATGTAGAAAAATGGCTGTTTTTTTTCCCTTGGCATATCACCTTCTCTGTTCTGACAATTTGATCTTTTATCCAAGGTGTTCACTCCCTCCTTCCTACCTTTTACTGAACATTTCATCTTCCTTTTCCAGTAGGTAACATCTCCTCCATCAGACTTCCTGTCGGTGAGTAACTCAGCACCCTTAAAAAAGTGTATTCAAGCATCTCTTGTCCTCATGAGGACCCTTCAAGAGCCATATAATTGTTGTTTCCAATCGTCTATGTTATGCCCCAGAATGGCACCAACTGCCCAACAATCTGAGTCACATCTCTCCATCTGGAATGAGCTCTGTGTTAACCAACAGAGTCCAATCCACCGCACATGGTGAGTCGCTGCAGGAGGCCAGAATTCATGTACACTTTGACTCATTTGGTTCACTCTGAAGCCTGCAGACTGGGAATTGGCTTTTAATATTATCCAGGATAACAGAAAATAGCTCCTGGTTTATTAGTGCAGGCTGCTTAAGCAATTGCTCATGACAGGTCGTGGTATGTTGCGAATATATCACAGCTAAGGGTCGACAACGTCCTTAACTTAGACTTATTAATGCATAAAATGTTACAAAATAGTCAAAAGTACTCATCACAAGTTCTTCAAATGTCTTGTTTTGTCCAATCCAAGATTGATTAATCAAATAATTGACTTATAGACCACTGCTAGTTAAAAGAAGTTGAGATTAAATTGCCGATTTTTCTTTCACGTTATTGCAGATAATAAAGCAGACAGTGTGATCTTTCTCCTCGTCTTTGTTTTTTGTTAGTTTCACCAACAGCTATGGATGAAGCTGCTGCAATCACAGCAAAGGTCACCTCTGCCCAGCTGCTGGCAACATCTCTGCAACCTGCAGCTACGATGCCACAAAGTCAAAGTACAGCGGACAGACTGGAGACGACAGCACAAAGAGTAATGACGACACAGAAAGTAACAACACAAGCAGTGACGGCAGCACAGACAACAGCTACGGAAAAAACAACTATTGCACAACCGATTACCTCAACGCAACCAACCAGCATCCTGCAAGTCCCCAATGCATCTGTCACAACAGCTGCAGCTCCAACCACAACGGCTCCACCAACCACAGAAACGGCTCCACCAACTACAGAAACGGCTCCATCAACCACAGAAACGGCTCCACCAACTACAGAAACGCCTCCATCAACCACAAAAACGGCTCCATCAACCACAGAAACGGCTCCACCAACTACAGAAACGGCTCCATCAACCACAGAAACGGCTCCATCAACCACAGAAACGGCTCCACCAACTACAGAAACGGCTCCATCAACCACAGAAACGGCTCCATCAACCACAGAAACGGCTCCACCAACTACAAAAACGGCTCCATCAACTACAGAAACTGCTCCACCAACTACAGAAACTGCTCCACCAACTACAGAAACGGCTCCATCAACAACAAAAACGGCTCCATCAACTACAGAAACAGCTCCATCAACCACAAAAATGGCTCCACCCACTACAGAAAAGGCTCCATCAACCACAGAAACGGCTCCACCAACTACAGAAACGGCTCCATCAACCACAGAAACTGCTCCATCAACCACAGAAACGGCTCCACCAACTACAGAAACGGCTCCATCAACCACAGAAACTGCTCCATCAACCACAAAAACGGCTCCACCACCCACAGAAACGGCTCCACCAACCGCAGAAACTGCTCCATCAACCACAAAACTGCTCCACCAACCACAGAAACTACTCAACCTACCACAGAAACAACTCAACGTACCACAGAAACAAGTCGACCTACCACAGAAACAACTCAGTCTACCACAGAACCAAGTCACCTACCACAGAAACAACTCAACCTACTACAGAAACAACTCAACCTACTACAGAAACAACTCAACCTACTACAGAAACAACTCGACCTACCACAGAAAAACAACTCAACCTACCACAGAAACAAGTCGACCAACCACAGAAACAACTCGATCTCCCACAGAAACAACTGAACCTACTACAGAAACAACTCGACCTACCACAGAAACAACTCAACCTACTACAGAAACAAGTCGACCTACCACAGAAACAACTCCACGTACCACAGAAACAACTCGACCTACCACAGAAACAACTACATCTACAACAGAAACAACTCAACGTACTACAGAAACAACAAGTCGACCTACCACAGAAACAACTCCACCTACCACAGAAACAACTCCACCTACCACAGAAACAACTCCACCTACCACAGAAACAACTCGACCTACTACAGTAACAGCTCCATCAACCACAAAAATAGTTCCTTCAACTATAAAAACGTCTCCTTCAACCACAGAAACAGCTCCAATTACCACTGAAAGAACTCCGTCAATCACAGTAACTGCACCGTTAAATAGTCCATTGAGTACAACCCAACCGACCCCAGCGTCAACAAACCCCACCACGTCCTCACCAGTTACTAGTCTGACCCGGCTAACCAAAGCTACACACCAGCCAACAACAAAGACCCAGCGCATGAGTTCTGGGAGTCCCACAGCAGGACCTACGGAGGTTAGAAGGACTACAGGGTCTCTCAGCAGGAGAACCACCACATCTAGCAAGTCTGTGGAAACAGAAAAACCAGGTAAATATTTCTCTGTTCATTAACCCTTACCCTCAGGATTATACGCAGCTAGGAACCATCACCTTGTTGTGGTGAAGAGGTTTTTAGGTCCCATGACACCGAATATCAGCTCAAAGTATTCTGCCTTCTTGGAGACCCTGATTGGAGTCCTGTATGGGGTGGTGGTGGTGGTGGTGCGCCACAGAAAAATACTGTAATGTGACCTAAATGACAAAATAGTTTTTTTCTTAGTGCCTTTTTTATGTATCAGGAAAACATAAACAGACCTCTTCTGTGAGGACACAGTAATGACCCAGAGACTCTTAAGGTATAAAAGTGGCAATTAAGCGCTGCTCTGCAGTGCAGAAACCTGACCTCCCTCTCAGAAAAAACTGTAATCCCACCACATCCATTCTCTGCCATTTAGAGACACACTACTGCTTCAATTTTAGCCCGGAGAAAGGTGTGTCTAATGTGTGTTGGGAAAGGAGCCATTCGGGAGCCTAAGATAGTCACTATGGTAACGCACAGCCCCCTTTATGTGAAAGCTTTAATGGTTTAAAGCTGCAAAGGTTAAAAGCAAATTAAGGCCAAATATTCATCAGTGAGTCTGTCCGTGAAAAGGAACTAAGGTGTAAAAAAAAAAAAAAACAGCAGTAACAGCAGTAAACACCAAATGAAATTTATTATTATTATTAATGATGAATAAAATCAAGTCCCATTGAGTTAAAAGGTCAAATGTTATTAATGAGACATAAAAACAATTTACATTTGCTTTTTTCTTCAAAGAGACTTAATGATGTATACATTTTTGGGTGAATTTATGTTGCTTCCCCACAAAGTCAATACACATAGTAGTAATACACACATAGTAGTAATACACACATAGTAGTAAGACACACATAGTAGTAATACACACATAAAGTAATACACACATAGTAGTAATACACATAGTAGTAATACACACATAGTAGTAAGACACACATAGTAGTAATACACACATAGTAGTAAGACAAACATAGTAGTAATACACACATAGTAGTAATACACACATAGTAGAATAACATGTTAAAGTGAGAACTCATACACTATTTCCAAAAAGATGATCCAGACGAAGACGGACCCACTACTACATTAAATCAATAAAATGCTTCTACAGTGCAAATTAACCCAAAAATATAAATGTAATAAAAGTATTTTGACATAATGTTTTAAGGTTTTGTTCCATTTTTATTGATTGTTTTAGTGGTTCTGTTTAACCTGTTTAACCTTTTTATTTCTGAAGTAATACACTGTATTGCATTTTAATTCAGTAGCCAGGTGGGCTCTTCAAAATGATCGCAAATCTAGTCTCATTAAATGATTCTAGCACAACAACAACAAACAAACAATCTTTAATAATCTGTCACCTTGCAAAACAGAGAGTCCTTTTGTTGATAACTTATATAAAATGAGCAAAATCACAAATCAAATTTAATACGGTTTGTATTTTATTCCCTTAAGGATCCAAATAATGCATTTAAATAATAGAGGAACTCACATTAAACCAGTCACCAGTAAGTTTAATATGATCCAACATTTCCCAGCAGAGCCACTAGATGGCAGTAGCATCTCGCTGCAGACGGCAGCTGCTCCCCCCCCTTCCCTACACACACACACACACACACACACACACACACACACACACACACACACACACACACACACACACATACACACCCCCAACCCCCTGCTGAGTTCTGCATAGCAACAGACAGAAGGCCAGACCATCCTGTGCAGTTAGTCACCGAGTCATTAGTGTGCAGTAAAATGAGTGTTTTTGGCCTAGCTGCTCCACACACACACACACACACACACACACACACACACACACACACACATACAGCAGGTTTTCAAGGTGACTTCTTGAAGGGAAACACGGCATATGACAAGTTCAATGAAACTTGGTTTGACAGATTTCTCCCTTCCAGACTAAACTATCTCCACTAGTCTTGGATCGATTACAAGACGTTCACGTTCCCCAGAGGAAGCGTCCTCCGTACGTTGGGGACCTCTTGATCCCCAATTTGATCGGCCAAAAAGGGGAATAACAAATCCTGTGTCTGCCGTGTGAGTCCCTCTGGACTAAAAATACTTTTTCTCTCTGCAAAATCAGTCCAATAACATTTGGAAAGTCTAGAAGAATCTCACAATTAAATAATTCAGACAACAGTTACATCGCTGCATTTTGATTTAAAAAAGAATATCTTCTGCTACGTTTCCCCCTCTCATTCCCCCTGCTCTGGTGTTTCCCACCTCTCATTCCCCCTGCTCTGGTGTTTCCCACCTCTCATTCCCCTGCTCTGGTGTTTCCCACCTCTCATTCCCCCTGCTCTGGTGTTTCCCCTCTCATTCCCCTGCTCTGGTGTTTCCCACCTCTCATTCCCCTGCTCTGGTGTTTCCCCCTCTCATTCCTCCTGCTCTGGTGTTTCCCACCTCTCATTCCTCCTGCACTGGCGTTTCCCCTCTCATTCCTCCTGCTCTGGCGTTTCCTCTCATTCCTCCTGCTCTGGTGTTTCCCACCTCTCATTCCTCCTGCACTGGCGTTTCCCCTCTCATTCCTGCTGCACTGGCGCCCCTCTCATTCCCCTGCTCTGGCGTTACCCTCTCATTCCCCTGCTCTGGTGTTTCCCCTCTCATTCCCCTGCTCTAGCGTTACCCCCTCTCATTCCCCCTGCTCTGGCGTTACCCCCTCTCATTCCCCTGCTCTGTTGTTTCCTCTCTCATTCCCCTGCTCTTTTGTTACCCCCTCTCATTCCCCTGCTCTTTTGTTACCCCCTCTCATTCCCTGTGCTCATTAGGAAACACTTCTGACCCGTTTTGGTTATGAATCTGCGAGGTTGTGTTTTAGTCTCATCGTGTCTCCTCCTGATTGGATCTTATTGTTCACGACGCCTCGTTCTCTGAGACTAAAGCTACTAATGTTACCATAGCAACTACCAGCAATGGGCGGAGTCTACACGCTGCCTCCTGTTAATGTCCAGTATACCAGAATGATGATGAGATATGTTGGTTTGGGCGCGTTAGTTGAAATGGAGATTGGTTCTTCTACTGGAGATAAAAACCTCCGTTTGCACGGAGATCACTTTTGGCTCAAAACTCAAAAGCTTAAAAGTAAAGGAAGTAGCCAGCTCGGCCGGCGGAGGTCTCCGGCCGAGGTCTCCAGTGTGCCGATCCTCCGACCGAGGTCTCCAGTGTGCCGATCCTCCGGCCGAGGTCTCCAGTGTGCCGATCCTCCGGCCGAGGCTCCAGTGTGCCGATCCTCCAGTGTGGATCCTCCGGCGGAGGTCTCCAGTGTGCCGATCCTCCGACCGAGGTCTCCAGTGTGCCGATCTCCAGTGTGCCGATCCTCCGGCGGAGGTCTCAGTGTGCCGATCCGACCGAGGTCTCCAGTGTGCCGATCTCCGGCGGAGGCTCCAGTGTGCCACTCCGGTGGAGGTCTCCAGTGTGCCGATCCTCCAGTGTGCCGATCCTCCGGCGGAGGTCTCAGTGTGCCGATCCTCCGACCGAGGTCTCCAGTGTGCCGATCTCGACCGAGGTCTCCAGTGTGCCGATCCTCCGGCCGAGGTCTCCAGTGTGCCGATCCTCCAGTGTGCCGATCCTCCGGCGGAGGTCTCCAGTGTGCCGATCCTCCGGCGGAGGTCTCCAGTGTGCCGATCCTCCGGCCATTTTAACTTGTTTGCCTTCATGCACCAATGAGCGACTCTCGCAGTAACGGGGCTCCGCCTCGGATGCTGGATCAGGGTTTTATTACACGCCCATGGATGCAACTCTCACCGGAGGCCTCCTGATACCATATCATCACGATACTTATGTCACGATACAATATTATTGCGATTTTAAACATTTTAAACCTTTCCCAACTTCAAATTTTCCCCAATTTCTAATGACGTCCCCAAAAGGAAACTTATCAACATCTGTTTCATCTAAAAAGAAACATTTCTCTGTTTCTTCATCTCACTTTAATTGTATTGCAGCCAAATGGGACAAACTGACCAACACATACTCGGTGTATCGATACAGTACTGCTACGGAAAATACTGCAGTACTCTGCTGTATAGATTCCCCCCCACCCCCGCCCCCCCACCCCTACACCTCACCTAATATCGCCTCTAATGAAACACAATATGAGCTGTTCTCATGTCAATTTAATTACATTATTTAATTACAATTTAATTACATTTTCAGACATTTGTAAGAACATTTACAACTTTACATGCATCAATGACTCACATGATACATTTGTGTCTTACTCAAGTTGAACCGACACTAATAACTTCTGGAAAGACAACAAAAACCCGGAGGCGTTGAGGATGAATTCAGACTTTGTACATTTCCAGCGTTAATTATCTTTTTTTATGAGCTTGATGGATATAACATGTTCCTGCTCTGGATATCACCACACTACACATTGTAAAATGAGCAAATAGCTGCAGAATGTGGGGGAGAATATCTTTATAATTTACATTTGAATATCTACTTGCATGGTGATTAGGAGCCTGTGTACCTGCAATGCATTAATTAGGATTAAAATGCTTCGGCACCAGTCATTCCTGTAATGGGAATTTAAGCGACATTATGCAAAATTAATACAATGAGATAATTTGAAGGATGGGTGTGACTGAGGATGATTCATTCTGCACATCACATCTCTAAATCTCCTCTGGGAGTTTCAGAGGTGAATTATAATGCTTTACTTATCATTTCATTTCATGTGCACACTTTCCTATGTGATCATCTTTATCTTTCTAATTAACGCCTTCATTCTTTGGATTTGTTTTGGCAGAGCAGGCAAAGTCATGAAGGAGGATCTAGGATGTAAGACCTTGTCATGTGACCCCTGACAAAGTTCTTTGGAAAATCCAAACTCAAAATGGCTTTTTAATACATAGTTGCACTGGGACATTTTCCTTTCTTCCTCCTGTTTTTATGCAACCTTTTCTGATTTTACTGTCTATGTGTTTCATTGTTGTATGTGTCTGTTTATTCTTGGGCTTTGTGTTAACCCTCATGTTGTCTTCATGTTGTCCTCATGTTGTCCTCATGTTGTCCTCATGTTGCCCTCATGTTGTCCTCATGTTGTCTTCATGTTGTCCTCATGTTGTCTTCATGTTGTCTTCATGTTGTCCTCATGTTGTCTTCACATTGTCCTCATGTTGTCTTCATGTTGTCTTCATGTTGTCCTCATGTTGCCCTCATGTTGTCCTCATGTTGTCTTCATGTTGTCCTCATGTTGTCTTCATGTTGTCCTCATGTTGTCCTCATGTTGTCCTCATGTTGTCCTCATGTTGTCTTCATGTTGTCCTCATGTTGTCTTCATGTTGTTTTCATGTTGTCTTCATGTTGTCCTCATGTTGTCCTCATGTTGTCTTCATGTTGTCTTCATGTTGTCCTCATGTTGTCCTCATGTTGTCTTCATGTTGTCCTCATGTTGTCTTCACATTGTCCTCATGTTGTCTTCATGTTGTCCTCATGTTGTCCTCATGTTGTCTTCACATTGCCCTCATGTTGTCTTCACATTGTCTTCATGTTGTCCTCATGTTGTCCTCATGTTGTCCTCATGTTGTCTTCATGTTGTCCTCATGTTGCCCTCATGTTGTCCTCATGTTGTCTTTATGTTGTCCTCATGTTGTCCTCATGTTGTCCTCATGTTGCCCTCATGTTGTCTTCATGTTGTCTTCATGTTGCCCTCATGTTGTCCTCATGTTGTCTTCAAGTTGTCTTCATGTTGTCTTCATGTTGTCTTCATGTCGTCCTCATGTTGTCCTCATGTTGTCCTCATGTTGTCCTATATCAATGTTCTTTTTAATCCCCCAAAATAACATGATTGATTCCACACAACGCTCTTTGCCAAGTACAAATCTCTACTTTCATTAATTTTGGGGCGTCTTATTCAATTTTATAGCATTTGAAACCAAATTGAAGTGTTTTTGAAATAGTATTGAGAGTAAAAGTTGACATATTCCAGTCTGTGATTATCATCAACATCCATTCCTTTAATTTTAGTCTCAATAATTCCTAATTTCTGCTTTTCTAACTCAAACATTCAACATAATTTCCTATAAATGAGGTTTATTGACCATAAATTCCAAAAATAACTGTAAAACTAAAGTTACGTAGTGTTGAAAACGTCAAAACAAAGTAACAAACATGGGAAAAAGCATCAAAAAGGACAAAAACGTAAGAAAATGTTAAACACCGATATAAAGCATCAACAAAAGTGTTTATTTTTACGGGAAGATGACACAAGGGTTAAAGCAGTTTTGGACACATTGATGGTCACTGTAAAGACATTGGGCTTCTGTCCCGATTGGATTCTTTCACATGGCCGCCCATTGGATTTGTGTTGTGATTTTCATTTATTGCGATTCTAAGGCGTCCGTTATACTCGCCATCATGGGAGCGCCGTAACTATTTCCACTCGCCCGTGGTGGTCGTAATGCTAGTTGGCGTTTTCTCCTGAACAGAGGTGTCCCGACTGAGGAAAGGTTACCGACTTTGCTGTTTCTACGGACTAGAAGAAGACTGTTAGACGGCAGAACTGGCAGCAGCGTTGACGTCAATGTCAACAGTGGCTAAGGTGATATTTGGTTCAATGGATGAGGAAGAACAGCTGCTTTTGAGCCTGCTTGCAAAGAAATGAAGAGAAAGAAGGGGTAATGTCCGTCCTTTGTGAACGCCAGACATAGATTAGGCGAGTTCAGCTCAATATCTCGTGAAACAAATGAGGATGGATAAGAGAAGCACTTTGAATACTTCAGAATGTCCGCACAGCGATTCAATGACCTACTTGGTGGGACCGAGCCTTTCATCCACCCTAAAAGAACTCATCTTAACCCAGTAAGTTTATAAGACTTGCAGTGTTCTTGCACTCAGACTCGTCCATGCTTCCTGTCTCCGCTTTGTCGCACGCGCTACAAGTAATAGGGTGGTGCCAGCAAGAGCTACGTCACATTGGCGCGACTACTCTAAAAAGGCCTTCAGTTGTTTGTGTTGGGTTCCCACGTTTTAGACAACATATCCTACATTTTGGACATATCACAGAAACACATTTAAGTCATATATCAGTATGAAATCCAGGATTTCATGGACATTTCTTGATATTGTTGCAGCCCAAAATGCCTGAATTTGAAGGAGCTTTTGTAAAAAATTGCGATAAAAGTTGCAATGTTTGTTGCAATGAAGTTGCGGAGACAGAGAAAGTTGCAAAAAAGTTGCGATTTTTGTTTTTATAGTTCTTTAAAAATAAAAGGAAACTTGTGAGCTATACTGAGTGAGCTGTACGGCGCCCATAGATGAAAGTTTCCTTTTGGGGACGTCATTTGAAATGGGAAAAAAGTTATAAATTGCAATATATATCGCAGAATAACGCAATATGTTTAAAATCGCAATAATATCGTATTGTGGCCTAAGTATCGTGATGATATCATATTGGGGAGGCATCTGGTGATTCCCCCCCCAATGTCAGTCAGTCTAACATTTATTTAACCCTTGTGTTATCTTCCGTCAACCATGGAAAAGAAAAGTTTTTAAGCACTATTATCGCTTTTCCGACATTTTGACACTTTTTCAGTGTTGTGGGTGCTTTTTGATGTTTTTCCAAAGTTATTTGATATTTGTAATGTTGACATTTTCAGTGCTTATTTCAAAGAACTAGTTTTTAACGGGTCAAATTTGACCCAAGGACAACATGAGGGTTAATATGAAAAGAAGAACATTACATGAATTTTCTGCTTTTGGTCTGTTTCGCCCCCATACATGACTGTTGCTTTAAGCTGACTGGCTGACGCTCTCCCTCTCTCTGCGTGTGTGTTGAGAGGTTGTCCATGGAGACGGCCGGAGCTGGCCGACGTCCGCTTTCGGTGCCACGACGACCGCCGGCGCTCACAAGCTGCAGCGTGCGTCCTCGAGCTCTGCAAGTTCTTCTCCCAGTGCCTCTGCAGAACCTCCAGCAACAAGACACGCATGAAAAGGTTTTCACACTTTCAGCACTAAGGTGACACATTGATTCAATGATCCACAGTCCAATATTATCGATGCAAAGTGAAAATATCGATGCATATCATCTGTAAGATGCCCCTTTTGAGATGATGTGAGATAACAGCCGTAGTGATTTGAAACTGTAAGTAAAATGCTATCTAATTGAATTAATTGATAATAGGAAACCTAACTCTGCGTACATTAAGCTAGGGCTGGGCAATATATTGATATTATATCTATACCGGGATATGAGACTAGATATTGTCTTAGATTTTGGATATCGTAATATGACATGTTTTTTTCCTGGTTTTAAAGGCTGCAATACAGTAAAGTGATGTACTTATGAGTACTTATGTGCTTATGATGTACTGTTCTAGCTGTTCTATTATTTGCCTTTTCCCCACTTAGACATTATGTCCATATTACTGATGATTATTTATCTAAAGAGTCTAAGTGTGAAGATATTTTGTTAAAGCACCAATTGTCAACCCTAGAATATCGCCGCAATATTGATATCGAGGTATTTGGTCAAGAATATCGTGATATCGGATTTCCTCCCTACCGCCCAGCCCTACGTTAAGCACCATCAATTAACCCAAGGGATGGGAAGTCACGTCTACTACAGTAACCAGAACAGCTGTGTTGAGCCGATAGTGGGTTGGGTTGCTATGACGTTCAGCTGTTGACATCTTCTCGTCTCGCAGATACTGTGACGACAGCCACCTCTGGTATGAAAAACACACGCGGAGGTGTGCGGCGGGTCCGGAGAGTCTCCTTCTCCAGAAGTAAGAGTCAAGGCGCTGACACACCCACCCGATTATCGGCCGCCTGGCGAGGTCGGTGACTCCAGTCTGTTCGTGCGTTCCGTGCCGCCGGCGTCCATTTTGGCCCATTCTGACTTGTTGAATCGCCAGTGGGCGGTCGGACTCAATGACCAATCTGATTGGTGGAGTGCTAGCCCTTGACTAGCGAATCAGTGCACGAGGAAAACGGCAGTATCTTCCTATTACTCGCCATCGTATTTTCGTCTGTCTCAGCGAGGAACGAAACCACGATCCTTCTTGTGTCAACTAGGGTGAGGAAAAAATCTATACTGCGAGTATCGCAATATTTTCAGTGGTAATACTGTATCGATACACAGGCGCCAAGTATGGATCTGTTATTATATATATATATGTGTTGGTCAGTTTGTCCCATTTTGCAGCGATAACATTGAAGTGAGATGAACAAACAGAGAAATGTTTCTTTTAGATGAAACATGTTGATAAGTTTCCTTTGGGGACGCTATTAGAAATTGGGAAAAA